>DWFC01000416.1:0-11062 GCA_018247075.1 Hasora chromus | reverse complement strand
AAGGACGTATCTGAACATAAAAATATATTTTTTTAATTTTTTTGTTCGAGCATGACGTAAAATCTATTGGATCGATCTTGATGCGGTTCTTGCTATTTGGTACTTTATACTTCATTTAAAAAAATATACTTTTTATCCCGAAATTAAACTGCGGGGCACAGGTAGTCATTAGACCAGGGAGGTGGCAGTGACTTTGACCGGCGCGCCGCCGCGTCTGCCGGCACAATGGCAAGGCCGTAGTAATTCACTCCACACGTTCACGCGCCCGCTTCCGACATTTTCTACTAAATGCTCATTACATTTTATTGCAATAAAACAACAGGAAATAATATTTGCGCGCAAAACGAAACCCACGCTGTCGCGATTTCATGCTCCTGTTTCGTGCCGAGACGAATTTTGGAACGTTGACCCTGAGTGTTGGCGACGGCTGCTGCCTATAGCGGAGATCTTTCTAGATTTTTAAACTGCATACGGATCGCATCGGATCAAGTCGATCTAGATTAGAACAATTAGATCAATCGGATTAATAACCAGGTCAAAAGATTGATATTATATGACTCACCTTCGTTAATTATGTTAGCACGATTTTGTGTCTTATGGGCAGAAAGAAATCACTCTAATTAAATTTAAAATGAATGAACTGGCGTAGTGAATTAAAATAATTGCATGCATATTCTATACAACGCTATATAGAAAGCGTAAAATTGATAATTTGAAACGGTAAAAGCATAAACATTAAGTAAACATTATTCTTTGTTAACTTCTTTATATAGCATTAGATAATATAATTTTAATATAATCAACATTTTAGCGTTGAGTCTGATGTTAGAAATTGCATATTCCATAAATATAAATATCAAAATAGTACAATATTTAGAGTGTTATGTAAAAATCGTTAGGACCATTCTTAGTTGTACAGTTTGTTCACTGGTTAAAGTTGCTAATAGAGAAAGTTTAGCGTGGTGAGGATATTCTAAACAAAAAACAAACTGTTAAAGAACAGGCAGAAATACTAAATACTCGATACGTTAGTGGGTGTGGTAAGGCAATTCCACTTGTGAAAAGTCTCCTCTTCAAAAATCTTACCACGAATATTCCACTAACAAAAGTAAAACAAGATAGATGTCATATCTATCTGGCAGAACTGGGAATGAACTAAATTTATAAATGTAGCCGGAAAATTTGTTTGCATTTGATAAACGCAATTTGCAGGTATGACATGACAATCAAAGTAAAACAAAGACTCGAGCGAAATTGAGAATTATGACAAAAATTCGATTTTCAAACCGAGCGCTTGTTGTCAAAGTGGTCGCCGAGATAATGCGTTCGCGCAAAAACAATAAGACGTTTTTGAGCTCGCAAGCCACCGGACACTTGTTTGGCGCACGTCATCGGCCCACAATGGAGTGTTTGGCGCTGTTTGCTCAAGTGTCGGAATACAATTGTTTGTAGGAATCAACTCGGCAAGGCGACGGGGAATTTGATCATCGACGTTATCGCGATATCATTTTGATATTGACTGTGTTAACAATACACGGTAAAGACAATACACGTCATTAGTAATTTATAGTGTTTGTATTTACACAGTCGTAAATTTCCAAGGTGAAATTCAAATGAGCGGATTAATTTCTTTCAAACTCACAGATATCAAAATGCGACACAAAAATACGACTCCAATATTAGGAAACAAACAATCTTAGGGCTACCCCGATCCTAAAGTGTTTTCTTAGTGCTGTTAATAGTAACAAAATGCTTGAGATAAAACTGAGTAGTGAAAATGTTTTTGCCGCACTTTTTGTCTAGTTTTTTGACCCCTAAAAGACTTATCACGATCTCGTCTGATTAAAACGTGACCTAATGACACAAGAATTTATCTAGAAAAGACATTTCAGTTCGAATCTGAAATCCATCAGTTTAAATCTATCTGAAAATACGACAATGAAGTTCGGAAATAGACCAAAAAACAAGAGCTAAAATCCTTTGTATAAGTTGAAGTAATTTCCACCAAGTGGTTGCCCAAATTCAGATTTTAATACGATGGGGAGGAAATCAAAACGTGCGGTTTCTAGACACGTTCTTAATATTAAAAGGTCTAGTGCTGATTCGTCTTAGGTAATAAATATACGTAGGTACGCAAGCACCGGTACCACAGTAACGTTATCGAATTTATCGTAACGATAACCGTGCAACTGGAGTACTATTGTGCAGCGGCGATAACGCGCAAGGTTGCGCGACCCTGCTCCGTTTGTCGAAACGCAGTAAAAAACACATTGGGCAATTACCGAGCGGCTATCTATGTCAATTTCTGCGTCGAAAAAGAGAAAATTTCATAATAATGATAGTGGTAGTATAATATTGGTAATAAAGTTAGCCGGCGGTTCGACCGGTTCTTTATAAATAAACATGGGTTAACTGCGAGGTCGTCCTCCGGGCCGCAGACTCCGGCGCAGACGGACAGCGCGCTGTGGTCGCGCACAACATAGATAAAACGTTCACAACCTACAGTTATCATTACATTACTATGACTAAATACGTGTACATAATACACGTGACAATGAGCAAAAATAATCCTGCAAATAAAAAAAAAATTATGTCTGCAATTGTCCTTCATTTCATTACTCTGGGCTAAACTCCCCTGAGATCTGTGAAGCAATCTCTCGCATTGGAGAATCTCCAATTAGTCTTTGCTATCGAATGTCGTTGGAAAGAGTTTAAAGGAAAAAAAGTTAAAATCTGAAAAATATTCTCAACTATTGTTAAAATCTTAGGAGAATTCTTTGAACTGAGTAATATTTGACTGCAAATTAAAAATACAAAAATGACTTTGAACAGATGAAACAATCTTTTTTAGAAAAAAGCCATTATGTTAACCACAAAGCAATTTGGCAATTGTGTAAAACATTTCCTTTATAGTTGACGCTACAGCCAAGTGACATTCTAATAGGCCACAGATTGGTTCCGCGCCATCTACGCCCTCGAGGCAGGAATGGCATCCTAGGGGACATAACAAGCACTCCAAGTGAGTTATGCCACCTTATTACTTTAACTGGTAGACACAAGCCAGTTTTGGACCCGTCACTAAGAAATACACATGAAAATAGTATTCACACTATTACTAAAAAACGCGACGTTTTAAAGCCGGTTTCAATAAACTACTTACAGATAACTGGCAGTAAAAATGACAGAAATGACATTTAGTTAGCCAATGAAATAAACCAACGATTACTTTTTACTGCGAGTTATCTTTAAGAAGAGTAATTAAATTAGAAAACTATAACACATAATTTTAATTAATTTACAAAAAATGTGTCACACAGTGTTATCACCGTACGCATTTCAGAGCATTATTTCTAAGCATAAGGCGATATATTACATAATGTTTCTGCGCTATAATTATTATTTACTACATCTCTGTTAACACAATCTATTGCTCTAAGAACGCAATCTAGCATACATTTCAAGTGTTCAAAATCTGTCAAGATCTTCATAAACAATCGGGTATAAAGTCGCGGGGCACATCTAGTGATAAATAGAGCCTCGGTTCGGGTGGCTGATTCACACATGTTCCTGTCTCATTATCTCTGTAATCAGTGAAAAGACTTATTACGTGAACATTTTACGGCTGACGCAATTCTTAAAGCTGGATAATGTACTATTACCGTCTATTGTCACCTTGTTTGCAGGCCGCTCCACGCTATCTGAATAGTTCTTTAAATAGAATTCATATTATAATTATAACATGAACAATTTCAGCGTCCACACATATACCAGCGTTATCTCTCCGTAAACATACGCCTTTCGTAACAGTCGTTCTTGAAATTACTTTAATTATTATTTTTAATAATAAAAATGAGTGATAACGTTACATGGAAATAATTCTTGAATTTCCAGTTAAGCAGTTACTTAGCAATTAATTAGAGGCAAATAAACAAACTGGCCTACTACGATACCAAACGCAGTAGTGCGAAACACTGTTCTTTGCGACATAACTAGGTGTGACGATGGTACCAACCCATTCTCGCTTTGGCAAGCGAACCTCACGTTTCAGAGACTGGCTCAACCCAGCCACGAAGGTTATTTAAAAAAAAAGGTAACCCATGAAATGTAACAGAAACATGCTTAATTCATTGCAGTAACATAAATATCAGTACTAAACACTACAGTAAAGTTAATCATGACAACCGCTACCCAACATAAATCACAACATCTGTATATGTTGTACACACACAACGCATTCATACAAGAAAACTGCCAATTTTGTGTGCAGTAGGTAATTAAAAACAATGAAAGATAAAACGTGCAGCCTCGGCGCAAACTCGGCTTACGTAATTACGCCGTCGAATAAATAATGTTGGCAATTTAATTTGCAAAGTGGACGAGCGGTGCGTTCAAATAATGAGACTCATCTTTCGGCAGTAACCTAGACGTTATTCAACACGGGGCTCCTTTTTTTTACCTACGTACATATTTTACGCATATGTTTCTCAAAAAGTTAAAAGTCCAGGAAATTTGAAATTTCCTTAAACAAAAATACAAGATATGATAACAGGAAGAACTGACTAGTTGCCACTTTCATACTTCATACAATTGAGCATTTAAAACTCTTGAAACTAGTGTAAATTTCCTTATTCAAACTATGTACAAAGAAACAATTCTTTCACTATTTTACCGAACTATTAAAGGAAATTGGACAGATTTGCTGAATGATGTATAATAATATAGACATTACTTAAAATTTTCCTCTATTGATAATGCCCGTTGTAATTGAGAGTTTCCCTCATGACTCACCTCCATGGGAAGTTTCTAGTTATAATTGTTTCGTGCCATGAGAGGGGAGCATTTCAAGGACATTAGGGAGGTTATGAGCCGTGAGTACCTCCTTGTTATAAAAGCATAGCACACGAAAAACTATATTTGAATACGCGTGTGATGTTTATCTATTAAGTACATCTAGTATGGTAAGTGGCTACCGCAACCCGTCATCTCTGTGACTAGGATACATCAAAAACTTGGAAACAAAGGTCTACTGTTCTGAAAAACACATATATTGCACAGAAACCCAGTAGGACATTGTAGGTATTTCACGGCAAAATTATTTGTGACGGTGCTTTCCGTTCGAATTTAATATTCGAGTTAAATATTACAATAATATTTATCAGTCGCAGTGAGTCACAATATATAGCAAAGGACACTCTAAAATTACAAAGTCCATGTCAATGACCTGAAATGAAAGAGGAAAAAATCGATGGCAACGCCAATTAAAATATACATAATCTAAATCATTTTACTACATTTTACATTACATTACATTTATTAAAAAAATGGATTGGATCTTAGATTGGATCATCGATCTCCATGAAGTAAGATTGTAGATGGCCAAACGCAAGGATGAACAAAATAAAACCCACCGTAAGTACAATTTACGAGTATATTTTTTAATTACAAATGGTCGGAACCCGTCCGTTATTTAAATTCGTCGAAGGGCCGAGGACGGCGGGCTGTCGAAACCGAACTCGGAACGTTTCCCGGCCGCCTCACGCAACGAACCTTGGCATGCGCATGCGCATGATACGCATATTCGATCGACGAAGAGATTTATGTGCGAGTCGCACATTATGGGCGAGTATCCTTGACTTTGGCTCTACAGACCAGTGGTTAAGTTATACGGTGAGTACAAATTACCATATTAATTAAGATATATGTATTTACGGTCAGATTCAAGGACGACATATTAATAAATTAAATAATTTTATAATTTATTTACATTACAATATTATTATTTATTACATAATCACAGAAAAATAACAGAAAGCTAATAATATTTTTGTGCTCACCTTGAAAGTCTATGTGGTATTTTTTTCTGTTTATAATTAATATCCGGATAAAAATATCAACACTTGTAGTTTAAGTTAGTCGTAACTAATACATATTGATTTTTATTCTCGCAATGTCACAGTGGTGATTTAATTAATATTCCGGCATAGGTCCAGCCCCAGCTGATGAAATCGGTCTCTCGGCCTTCACGTGTTCCCCACCTGACACCGGACCTTGTGATGCGCGCTGCGATGAATCAAAGATACGAAGCACCATCACCCCTCACCACTGGTAGATACAAACCGTATGAAAGGATTGCAAAAAATCACCATTGTCCTCGGAACAAATACAGAATTATTTTATATATATATAATTTTAATTAATTGACAAAAGTAGGGTTATTTATTATATGATTTAATTGATGTTTTTGAATAACAATTATATAATATCATTATATATTATTTAATTACTTAAATCGTCTCATGGTTAGTCGGTCAATTAAGAAAGATGAATCATAATTGAGATATTAATTTTATTGTTACTTAACCCAAAAGACAAATAAATAGCAAAAATAGATAATTCAAACATTAGATAATATTAACTTATGGTTGCGAAACATTTGAAACCTTGAAAGCAATTGTATCAATAAGCAAAACCATGCATTTTTTAAACATTTTGGGAGTCTAAAGGTATTCTTTGCAAACAACTCTAAGAGCTTGTTCAGACACGGCGGAAACCGCACGGAAAACGCGCGGCGGCCGCGCGCTTCTGCGGTTACATAATCAGAAGCTTCTCTCTGTTTATTACTATATTTATAAACGAAACACATTTATTATATTAATAAAACATTTGTTTCATTTTTTTCGCCAGATGTCGGCCACAGTAACGAGTTTCGTACCTGTTATAATATAAGAAGAATCTCTTTAATGAGAATGACTGACAAGAAATAACATCAGCAATTTGGAAATGAATAGCATTATCACTATATCTGCAAGTAACAAACGATAAGCAATTACATGCCAACAATAAACCGCACAGCCTCTCGAAATTAGTTTTCGTACAAACAACAAAAAACTCAAAAACAGGAAATCACTAATAACGGCACATTGTGAAGTTATGTTAGTCAATGTCCCCCAAAATTAATGGCAACCTGTAATCTGCCTAAAATTCAACACGATACAATCATTTCCCGAAACCAGTCTCGGCGCAAGCACATGCGCACCTCGAAAATAACAAATCTTGCTGCGGCGGCGCTCTCAGCGGAGTCAGAAACAACCGAATATGGCCAAGCAACGGTCACCGCCAAGGTCAACCCGGTCCGCGGGCACTCGCGCCTCGAGAATACGAGATACGAGCAAATATCGCATTGAGACCCTGTGATGAGGTAATCCACGCTGGTATTCCGTTGCGATTGAATTTAAATAACTTATTTGGCGGACTGCTTTATAACGCCGATAACTGTTTATTGGTGTTCGTTATTTGGGATAATGAAGAGTACTTAATATTTATAGACGAGTAGTAATTATCAATCGAATAGCTGGTCCAATTGAAATACCTATCTACCAAAGTATTGCTTACAGTCAAAATGAACATAATCCCTTGGTAATCTATACTAATATTATAATGAGGATAAGTTTGTATGTATGTTTGTTACGAATAAACTCAAAACTACTGGTCGGATTTCGATAATTCTTTGACCATTAGAATGCTTCATTGTCCCAGAGTAAGTGAATTTTGTAAAATAGTCAATATTTAATTTTGTAAATTGTAGAAATTATACTTTTCTATAATATCTAATCTAAGCATTTCATAATATTCTTAATTGATTGCAATACTTTTTAGGAACAACTTGCTCAGAGCCTTTTTGATCACATACCTGTAGGCGTTGGATCCAAAGGTATAATTCCAATGAATGCTCGTGATATGGAGGAAGCTTTAGAAATGGGTATGGATTGGTCTCTCAGAGAAGGATATGTTTGGGCAGAGGATAAGGAACATTGTGAGGAGTATGGGAGAATGTTAAATGCAGACCCATCCAAAGTAAGCCTTAGAGCGAAAAAAAGGGGTTTACCTCAGCTGGGTACACTTGGAGCTGGTAATCATTATGCTGAGATACAAGTAGTTGATGAAATCTATGATAAATATGCTGCTGGCAAAATGGGCATTGAAAGGATGGGGCAAGTAGTCGTTATGATCCATTCTGGAAGCAGAGGGTTTGGTCATCAAGTAGCTACAGATGCATTAGTACAAATGGAGAAAGCTATGAAGAGAGACCAAATAGATGTCAATGACAGACAATTAGCTTGTGCTAGAATAAACTCTGTTGAAGGCCAGGATTATTTAAAGGCTATGGCTGCAGCGGCCAATTTTGCCTGGGTCAATCGTAGTTCTATGACTTTCCTTACAAGGCAAGCTTTTGCCAAGCAATTTAAAATGGCTCCTGATGATCTGGATATGCATGTGATTTATGATGTATCACATAATATAGCTAAGGTTGAAGAACATGTTGTGGATGGCAAATTGAAAACATTATTGGTTCACAGAAAGGTAACACAATAACATTTTAATTATGTTCTCTTATTATGTATGTATATATCATTGAAATATTATACATATGTATATAATAAATTTGCTAAATATTTATCTCCACTAGGGTTCTACAAGAGCGTTTCCCCCACACCATCCATTAATACCAGTAGATTATCAATTGACTGGCCAGCCCGTGTTGATTGGTGGTTCTATGGGTACTTGCAGCTATGTTCTTACTGGCACCCACCAGGGTATGACTGAAACATTTGGATCTACTTGCCATGGAGCAGTAAGTTTTTACATGTAAACTTTAATAATCATTCAAATGTATATTGTATCATCTAAATTGTATTGTAATGACTATTGCTATTTTTAAAGGGCCGAGCGCTTTCTCGCGCGAAATCTAGAAGGAACATTGATTATAAGGAAGTATTAAACAAGTTGGAAAACATGGGTATATCCATTAGAGTTGCATCGCCAAAATTGGTTATGGAGGAGGCACCAGAATCATACAAAAATGTAACTGATGTAGTTAATACCTGCCATGCTGCTGGTATCAGTAAGAAGACTGTTAAATTACGACCCATTGCAGTAATTAAGGGGTGAATGTTATAATGCCAAAAATGTTTACATGGAATAAAGGAACACTGAGTTCATTGAAGTAATTTATTTACATCTCATTAAATAAAAAGATCTTAGCAACAGTGTATAATTTGCATTTGAGTTGTCATTTTATTTATTTTTGTATAAATGAATCACTATGTAATAAAAAATTTATATGTTTATACAATTTTTAATTTTCTAACATTTTATGGGTCGACTTTCTAATTCGAGTAGTTTGGTACCACCGTTACAATTACTTTTGCCCTGAAGTAGTGTTCTGCGGAGTTTAAACATAAGATTGGGTGATGACTAATATAGGCAGGGCACGGGGCACTAGACTTAGAAGATTTACTTGTTGTTAGAAGTAGTACCGTATTAGTGATCGACCTAGACCACGGATATTATAAGCTGGAGTAGCCATTTACTATCAGGTAGACTGCAATCTCATAGGGTATGTTGGGCTTACTCCAACAGGTCTTAACCGGAACCCCTTCAGGTTAAAAATCGTATACATGAAAAATTCCCTAAATGCGACCGTATTTTTAATGGTGATTACATTGGTTTCCATTTGGTTTTGCATCGAACTTCAGTTCCCGCCAGCCGCTGTGATGAACCGAAAGTTCCAGTTTACCTAGTTGTACCGTGAAATAGTGTTTCGGTGTAAGAGTGTGAGTACCAGCAAATGTCCTCAGGGGTAGCACCGCATCTGTGATCAACCCACGGTCACAGATGTCATGAGCTGCAGTAGCCACTTGCCATCAGGTGGAAACTATTGAGTTTATAAGAAGAAAATGCATTATGAATGTAAAAAAAATTCAATTAGCTTACACATGCACCATATTTTGTAATTTATCTTAAACAGATGTCGAGAAAATTTAGTTTTTACATTTTTTCAATTAATCTAAACTCCGTACATTCTTACCCCAAAATACCTTAACGCAAAAAAATAGATGAGTAAATTTAGAAATAAAGTAAACGAAATAATGATGTAACATTTATTATTTCACAATAACAACTATCATTTTAGCTAAATTTGTATAAATTAATACTGTGTACAACTTGACTAACTTTGGAGGTATTGTATGACTAATTAGTTCAATAGGAATTAAGTTGCATTAAATTTTTAATTTATCTGCTAAGATAACAAGAAGCGCAGTTCCCAGAAAGAATAATCCCGGTGGTAAAACATTCGCTGTGCTATCCGATTCTTCTGTAACAAAGAGAATAATTTTAAATGCTTATTTATTAAACATAAAATAATACAATCAAATGACATTGAGTAGTTAATTCTATAAGTGACAAGTTCTATATAAAGTAATAATCAATACCTGGTTCTGATTTGCTTGGCGTATTGTCATCTGTCGCCCAATCTAAGCATCTATCTACCGCAGATTCCCAGCGGACGCGGCGAATTTCACGCTCTGTGTTAAATTAATCACGTTAGATATCTACTGGTACTATTGAATTACAATACAAATTGAATAACGCAATAAGATTAAAATAGAAATAACTAATTTGATTCCAACATTTACATTGCAGTATACCGAGTATATATATGTCTATACTTGGTAGAGATAAGGTATTCTTTGAGAAGAGATGAGATTTATGCTAAGAATCAATTGGCTGATTCAAGCCAATGATAATTACCTTCGCTTGATATTGCCGGTAGGAATGTATCTGCAGGTGGGCTGGGCGTTGACGAGGGCCACACGCGCAGCGCACGACCCGCTACGATAGCGGCGCCCAATGCCGTACTTTCCATCATTAGGGGACGAATCTAAGTACATTAGAATGAAACAGTCTTCATCTATCGTGTAGGTTTAAGATAAAAAAAAAATGCTAAACTTGTTTGAACTATCAAATCGACTGTCATTTATTTTGGATAAATAAAAAATTAATTCATGATAAATTAAAATAATACAATTTAATTATCAATAATGCCAAAAAAATGCGAACTGAAAACACTACCTAAATCGCGATTTTCTCAAAACTAGTATATTTGAGTTATTCAGTTCTTCTTGTACCTACGGTGACGATAACCATAAGGGCGTTTGTGCAATACAGGTTCGATACAATTTTACGGTCCGGCAGTCCGATTTTTTACGGTCCGATGTGG
>DWFC01000415.1:0-11066 GCA_018247075.1 Hasora chromus | reverse complement strand
TACGTCCAGCATTCTGGAGCGGTGCATTCAAGCTGCACTACTACAAGAACAGATTTCAATGCAATTCGTTTTTCTCATTCCGCTCGCCTACTTTGCTATTGAAATGAGTTTTTGACTTCTTGCGTGTCGTTTTTCTCGCGGTAAAATATTCCATAAAGTGGATTTTATTTTTTAATTAACATTAACAATCAAGCGCTTGCATTTTTATGACGCAGCTGAATTTAAAAGTTCTACTAACCATAGACAGGAACAGGACAATATTATTATTTCTCTTAAAACATTATTATTTTTAAAACTTGTTCATAATTTTCATTCCTAAATATACTATTCAGTAAGAAATCCTTAAAAGGAAAATAGGTGAATGATTCCTAAAAAAACAAAATTATCATAACTAAAAAATGCTCCCAGAAAACGGACTCAAATTTTGTGGCGTTCAAAGTACCCCGAGCAAACAGCGCAGGTTCGATGTTAGCTAATTACTGAGCCATGAAATCCAATAGGAGCTGCCGGTAGCGTCAGCAACAACGAGTGGCTTATGGGTAAATGTTCACGAGGCACTAATTACATGTAATAACCTACAGTATACCTAGTCGCAGTTCGAAAAATGAATAGTCAATTGTATAAGAAAAATTATCTATGATTATTTTGACAAGACACAAAGGTTTTTCATGTGTTCAGAAAAACACGTATTTTTCTACATGCATAGTGCTTACAAATAATTTAAGCAAGAAATTTTGACATTTATTACTTTTAACAGTATTTAATGGAATTTAATTTTGACATATTTTACATTTGGGTAATGTGTCTGAATTTGGCTTTATTGGTCTTATAAGTTTTATTTTAAGTTTGACAAATCGGAACAAAGAGAAGTAATTTTGCTTACCCTACGGGCTACGTTCTAATTTGTGGGTCTAATGGTTTCGAACGATCAGTGAACTGTTTGGAGTTATGCGACTAACGCCCGACTAATGGTAAGTCCGCTAATGGTGAACCACCTTTAAACCCCGAAACCTTACGTGGAAGTTATTTTGTTACTGGTTTTAGTTAGTTAAAGCTTTTAAGTAGCGAAAATGTTGTTTGACGAATTACCTGCTGCTATCTTTGTGGTAGATAATTATTTAAGTACGAAGCGATTAAAGCTTAGTCAACGCCGACAACTGAGTAATGATAAAACAAGTTAAGCAACTTTGAACACTGTCAATATTTTTTGTTATAAGCTTATTCGCAGCAGTAATTACAATAAGCAATGTCGAACCTAGCCAGTATTTAAAGCTGGGTTTTTTTGTCTGTACGTCCACAAGGCGAGAAATTGCGTATTTTTAAAATATGCAAAAATATGAATGTTTAATCGGGTTGGTGTTACAGACTAATTGACACCTACTGCGGCTGAGTAGACCGACCTTAATTAAAAGTCCGTGTTACTGCTTAATTCTCAACGCTTTTCTCGCAGAATTGCCGGCTTGGAAATTTTCGCTGCGAGAATTTAACAAGGAAATTGATATTCCTTGATAATACAAGATTCCAATACTTGATACCTAACAAAGGGAAATGTATTATGCGGCCCGTGCTAAATGTATATTGTGTATAATTTTCATACTTATAAACATAAATACCTACATATTCATTATTTTTTAAACAAATTAATTCATTTTCGTGAAACTTGTTAAAACTAATTATTTATTGTTATCTTGTTATAATATATCTAATATTATGTTTTTCATAATTTTGTAGTTTCTTTTAACTCTTGTTTTATTCAAACCGACGGAAAGTTAACAGATGGCGCCCTGTGTATCTGAATTCCCTAAATGCCTGGGAGATTTTATATCTTTTTTATCGCTTATATTGTAGTATTATTTTATAATGTGAAGGTAATAAATTGCGTTAAATAAGCGGAGAAATACTTTCTCCATTCCGCTTGCGCAAATGAAAGGAATTAGTGTTGTTTACCCAATTTAGATGAGATTTATGTGTCACAATAATCTGCAGGTAATTTGCTGTCCCCTAGCAATGGGACAGGAAGGTAGATTGATGAGCTCATTATACTGCAGGTAGATTTGCTAAATTGGACAGGGGAAAGAGTATCTACTCTTCAGTTATCAAATTATGGCGCTCTATGTTTCTATGTTTTTAATTTGTTTCTTTGCTTTCCTCGTTTTTTTCCGTAATATTTCTTGTTCGTATAGCGTCAGTAGTCGCACTGCCTCGTTTGAATAAAAGCTTGACAACCAGGTTGCCCTTCTCTTATGTGCTTAAAGTGTAAAATCCAATCCACAGGAACAGCAAGCATGTGTGACTCGTCTTGAGAGTATGGCGCAGGGTAAATCCATTAGTATGCCATTAAAATGGAGTCTTCTTAGCTCCTTCAATATAAATATCCATCTAAACTTGATGGGTATTTTTGTCTGTACTTATTTTTATCAATAAAATGTCAAAAAAGATGTAAATACAAATTCTAATTTGTCGCTGGCGATCACGTGATTAACTGTACATCTGTGGCCACAGCTGGTCCTCCTGACGACCCTCCAATTAGCTTAATGGAAAAATATGTCATTCGTCAACGTCGCACGTTAGTGTCACCAATAAATACTACTCCGGTTAGGATTATTAAAACTCGCGTGCGTCAACTTTGTATGGTTTTAGGGATTTACGGTAAAATCTATAGAGCGTACTCAGATTTAACTGCCTTTGTTTACCTCTGACGTGGATGTTGGTGTAAGCTCGGTGTGTAAAATTGTGACTATACATTTCATCCCAGACTCAAGTCCAAATCAAATTTAGAGTCAAGCCTAAGTATACTCTATAGATTTCACCCTAAGGCTCCGAAAAGTTACGAATATTTCACTTTTATACCTATCACTTAATACCAGGAACCCATAAAAGATCATTCCTTGCGTCTCCCGTGTTAGATTACCATGAAATGTTCAGTTGAAATTGTTTCGGGCATGTTGGCCTAATGAAACTTTTCGTGAGAATACCGTAAAGTGCGGAATACGGAGCCTAATACCGTGCGTGACTTGACACTTGAAGTTTTTACGTACTTGTCGGTCGTAAGCAACACTTTGAGACTTAAAACATATGGGTGGAGGGTATTTCTATTTTAATTGTAAAACAGCAGGTTTTACATTTTGATGTATTACATATGTGCTTGTTTGCTTATTATACTTGACATTCCTGAGATTATAAAAAGTGTCACTAAGACAAACTATACAATAAGGTATTAGAATTATCAGTGAGGTGTTCAGTGGCATTAAAAAAAACATTTTTTAACAAAATAATAAATGCATAGTATCCGAGCGCATGAGGCTTGGATTGTTTTTTTGGTCGCCGCGGTGCCGTAACTTAAAAAAAGTTATGGAGGCATTTCGGGTCGGTAAGTGTAGTTACTGGATAGGAGTCCAATGGAAAAATTGCAACTCTTCTTCAGAACAAAAATGTACAACGACACTTGGTCGAAAATAAAAATTTCAATTTAGATAAAAATTACTCGCAATAAAAGCCGAGTTGGGCAGTGCAGAGATTTCTTTCCGCGAAAACCGCTGTCAGGATTTTTAACGCGAAGCGATTGTACGTTCTGCCTGCGGTTAATAAGGAAACGAATTATTTCGTCCAAAAGCAATTAAGTCATCGAAGAAAGGCATGTCTTTTTGATAGTAGCTCTTGTAATTGCCACGGATTCCGGTGCGTACAGCATTGATGTTCGCTTAATTGGGGACAGAGATTCCAAAGACAGATTTGCGGGCCTTTTTATCCAAGTACGGTGAAAAATAAAGTGTTATGGTTTTAACACGGTGCTTGTTTGTTATAAGTGCGTCTTTTAAAATTTTATATCAATTACTCAACTGTTTCGTAACGAATGTAGCTTTATAAGTGTTTTATGGTTCTTGGAAATTTCAGGAAATGATTAATTTTTACGAATAGCATGAGTACAACTCAACAAACATAAATTTGCTAGTAATTTTGCTTTGCAAAATTGTGGAAATACGCTTGGAACAATAAACAATATCTCTATGGGTATCAAGTAAAATTGTCTTAAGTAATAATTTTAGGGAAATCTAGAACGTAAAGTGCGCCAGAAATTTGCTTTACTCTCAGCGTAGTTATTTGTTAAGAACGGAGGCTTTACCGGGCCTTAATAATTTTGCCACTAATTAGCAACGGGGCAAAGGCGGGAGGCCGTTACTTGCATATTTTAATGCCTTTATCAAGTCTCTCCCGCTGCCATCACAGCAGGCATTTTCTTAAATGGCTACCTCACTTAAATACTAGTCTGGAATCAAATTACCGAAATATGCTGTGTCAGATATTACAGTTATACAATATAGGTTATTAAAACAAGACTTTATATAATGTTGTGGTATTTTAAAACATTCAAACATATTTGATTCGCTCGGAAGTTGTGCTTAAGTCCAGATAATGTAATGTTATGCCGAAAATTAAGCATAAATTCACCGATAAATTGAAACAACACAATAGCAGTCAATAACAGTTGAGGAAAATTAACTTTCGTTAGTTGAGGCAACGATCATACGTATTTATCAATATTTCCTACTGGTATTAAATTATAAAATACGACAACAATTAAAAATTACCGGACGAGACGAAACAAATAACTGCGAAACGTAGACTAAACATTACACTAAACTTTATTGCGCAACAGGGAAAAAAGAAAGTATTATCTAGTAAGGTGGTATTATCAAAACGCGGCAGATAGCCCCCCTACCATATTTCATAACACCTCTTCCCTCTAGCTACCTATGAAGGCTTCGTTCGGGCGAGTTCGCACGTGTGCCCCTTCGCCGCTCGATTTGGCACCGGTAAGTGATATAAATTGATAGCAACTTTAAACCCAATTGTTTATGAAAATCGAGCGACGTAAAGTAAGACAATAAGTAAATGGGCTTTTCTGTATTGGCTTGTACATTTAATAGGTAGTAAGTACGAGTATATACCCTATGGGTAATCAGTAAGTTAGGAATTTGTCTGTATAGAAATTTGCGTATTGTATATGTGTGTGTATTGTGTAGTGTTTTATACCAGTTTAACGATAAGGTACGAAAGGTAAACCAGGTGGTTCGATGTTGAATAGTTTAGAAATATTTAAGATCATTAAATTATATAATGTTTAGTTATATGATAAATAATATATTATAACAGCCGTAAGAGCTTTTGCTTGTTGGATTTGGGTTTAATGGGCAGTATCGCACTTAATGTTACAGCATTATTGCAACTGGGAAAACATCAAATAATTATTATTTATTAATAGAATGAACTGAATTAATTAATGTTTCTGGGCATTTATGTTTAACAAATTATTGTAACTAGAATTACTGGTATTTTAAACGGGAAGTTAAACTTTAATGTTTGGTACAGGTCAGCGCCAGCTCTATTGTAGCCCAGAGCAGCATTTTTCGTAGTACTACGCGATGTGTTATATATGAAAAATGTGTGATGCAGCGTGTAAAAACTAATATATGCAAACGAAGAAACGTCAATGTATGTGCAGTAACCCATCTGGTTGATTACGTGGTCACAGATGTTATGTTCTGCAATAGCCACTTACTTTCAGGTGTTGTATGCTCATATGCTCGTCTTACTTCATATCATGGCAAAATAGCCATGAAACAATATCAGAAATAGCACAACGTTAAGAGCTTTTGTTTTAAGATACTCTGGATAGCTTTCGGACGTGGCTTATACGAGCGGAAGCATTAACGTTTGAGTTTGGAATAAACGTCGTGTCTCATATCATATCAGAGTTTCCAACTTTCGACCGTATCTATTTTCCGCTGTGAAATTTTCGCGAGAAAATTGCAGTCTCGCAAAGGTGTGACATCTCACGCGAGATAGAAATAGTCTGCAGCACACGTGTACCTAAGTATAATATATTATAATAATATATGTGGAGCGACGGTACTTTATAACTATATAGATAATAAATAACATTGTTATGAAATTCAATAGGTATTGTAAGTAATTTTCAAATAATATGGACCACACAATGCATGCAATGCTTTTGACATTACAATGGATATTACTAAATTTTATTAATTGATAGGTGGATGCAATAATTTATTAAAATGGATGGTGTTCTATTATTTTAACCCTATTGATAATTTTATTGTGGTTGTAGTTATTTCAAAGCGGTTAAAAGAAGTCAATGGTTAAATTTTGTGTAACTATAAATATTACGATTGTATTCTCAGGTCAGGCCTACTTACCACACGTAAAGTCTGTCTTAGAAACCAACCAGCGTCACATACCCTGAAACAAGGGAATCAATTGTTAATTTATATTATCAATATGAAGATGCTATAAAAATATTTATTACATCTAAGTGCGTGTATATATATTAATGAAGCCAGATTAATTGTAGTATTTACTTAAATTAGAAGAGCACGGATGAAGCTGAATAGAAGAAATATGTGTTTAATGTAAAGGAGGTATGTGCGGATTTTCCGATTGTGAAAAAAGCATTATTTTGTTTCTGCCCTTTGCAAAACGAAATTTGCAAGTCAATAAGTAAATAAACAAAAATATTAAATTAAATAATAAATATTTAAATAATTGTTTCTCAGTGCACTTTTATGCTACGAAGATACGATAGATTCTGTAGGTATGTATTTATAGCTATGTATATATTTTGAATGCAAAAAAATTCGCGACACTGTAGTATACCTATAATTCGTGCATATAAATGTATACCAGGCGCCGAAGCACATTACATACCGACACAATGATACGTCTTTAAACATCAATGAAGCGTATAAGGGGTACAAGAATACGGAAAAAAAGAGTGGGGCTTCTCCCGAAAAAGCCATACGACCACTTCGAAGTGCTATTCGCGTTACTGTAATCGTGACTGACCCGTCTTATGTATCCGGGGACAAGTGACTTGAATACAAATTTGATTGCTCCCCGCGTTTGTCTTTTTGCCGGCTTTACGACTGTAATCTTACGTTTACCGACCGTAAAACGGGTAGCTATTCGACAATAAAGCTTCTCAGCTGAAAGTCAATGAGCCAGGTTGTGTGTATAAAGTATTTAATTAGATATGAAACGGGTTAAAATCTTCATATTCGCATATATATACCACACGCTCACATCAGGTTGTGCCTTTAACGACCAGTTTACACGTTACGTTAAATTAACGTACTTCCGAGGTTTAATTAAAACTAAAGTCAAGGACTGGTTACTACAAAACGTATTATTCATTAGTACTTAACACTAAAATTGATTAAACTTCAAGCGAGTTACATAAAACAACACGAATTCTAAATCTGCCCGCTGTAAACACGCAATTTTCTTGCGATAAAATCTCGAGTTTTTCGTTATTTCTTTTATTGATATAGTACATGTATATGTTTATAAAGTACCTTAATGGAACATTTTTTAATGAGGTATTAGTAATGAGGCTTAGTATAAGGATATTAGGCTCGCATTCTTAAATTGATGGTTGGTGTGTAATAGTGTAAGTCGTTTATTAGTGGCAAACTGTTAAGACGAAGAAGTGAAGAATAATATATTGTAATCAATGATGATCTATAAAACTGTAGATCGTAACTTAATCACCGATTAACTGATTTCAAGTTGTAGATCTAAGATATTTGTACATTTACCAAACGGGAAAATTAGTACAGACAGAGTTACTTTCGAATTTGCAATACTTTAAAATGTTCTCTTCTGTTGTTGCCACTTAAGAAAATCTCGTTAAATTCGGTTTAGCCGTATTGCACATGCTCCTGTTCATGACAAACGGACAAATATTGTTTAGACTGATAGATTTTTTAAGCGTTTCGTTTACGTTCATATAAATATATGTATTCTATTATTAATTATTGTATTATTTATTATTATGTTATTACAACTATATGAAAGTAGAAGACGGCTGTTAATTTGAAATCATGGTCGGAGGCTTCAACTTTATTTATTTTTATGTTGGAAGTTAATGTTTTCTTTGTAATAGGATGTCTCATGTGTCTTATTTAGCTTTCATTCTTTTTCTAAGTAACTTCAGTTTATTCATGCGCACGAATGAACGAAACTACAAGATGGTCTACAATAAATAACTGAACAGGAAGCTCACTGGTATCCTCGTTTTCTAATAAATTAACTTGGTGATTCTTGGCTTTTACGAGTACTCCGCACTTTACCAAGTTTGTTATCTAAAAAAACTCGAACGAACGCGAAATCTCGGGAAAAATCCTTCAATTAAAACTCTTAAGGAAACAAGTCTTGCGCCGTGTAAAGTTTTTACTCGGATAAGAGTAGAACTCGGGGCAAGTCGGTAAGTTCTTAGAGTTGCTACGTAGTTCTATCTGGGAGCTGGACGCTTAGTGGCACATTGTGGAATTTACTGTTTCTCCGCGTTTACTTCGACAACGGTTGTTTTATGGCTTTTAAATACATTGTATGCAGTTGTAAACAGAAGCTTTGCGTGTTGTAGCTTCAAATACATTACAAGTATGCACGTAAACAGCTAAGTTCACACTTGTATTTTATGTAGTTTCAACTTCGTGTGTGTGGGTGGGCTTCAGAAACTACTTTATAAATAACATATTTTATATATCTAATTAAAATACCTCGACGCTTTCAGTTTCAACTTGCAATTTCACCTGATGCGTTTTCGTAGCGCCATAGATCATTCAATATCTTCTTAGACGAAATGGCAGAGTATGCATTTAATGTTCGGTACTTTACTGCTGGATCTACATGCATCACTAGGCAGTAACCAGGTAAAGTATTTCACATTGCAAAACCAGACGCAAGACTTAATTGAAATTTCAAGTCGCACGATAAAGCTGCAAGTTGCAAAGCGTGCAAATGTGGACATAGCTTTCAATTCATTTACGTGTTACGATATCTTAACTATTAACAGACTAATCGATAGTCAATATCAATTATACTGTCCTCAGTCCCACCCTCACTTCGGCATTAGTCCTAAAGATTGGGTAACTCCATAAAACATGCCTCATAAATTACCAAGTCTATCAATTCTTAAGTAACTTTTAGATAGAAAAGCCGTGTCATTAAATTTGCAGCGGCTAATTACCATTCTCGCTCCGCACCGGGAGATATTTGTCGAGCCTGAGTCAGCTGTTAACTAACCAAACACTATTGGAACACTTGTTAACAGCTAAGGAAATGGGATAGGGCGATCACACACTAGTTTTATCAATCAATTGACTTTTAACATTTTAAGTTAAGATTTACTAAGATAATGTGCATTAATCGTCATGTTTTAGCGTTTTGTTATATCGAAATTGGAATTAGTTGTGTATGCGTGGTATTAAAATAATTAAGGCAAAATCACATATATAAGTGTTCCTTTAGTTCAATAGTTATAATTGAGTATTATGGTTTTATAAATGTAGGATGTAGGAAATATTTTTCTTATGTTTGTAACCACCCTAAGCCAGTGGGAACATAAATAAGACCGTAAATATTTTATAACACTTCAAAATGGCTTCAAAAGATGGGTTGTAAAAACATCAATGTTGCCAGTTTCGTACCTTTTATGAGAACCTATTTTGGGCTATTTCGAAATTACGACTTTGAAAGTTGCGTTGCGCTTATAAGTAATTTGATAACAGATTTTAAAAACACTTACTTATAAATTGTTTGGTAAACATGGAACTCGATTCTCTTTCTTATTCTTACTACTTCAAAACTCAATACTGCATTTAATTGTTAAAATTATAGTTAATCTTAAAGACCTATATCTATAAAAAATCTGGAAAAATAGTATGATTTTTACCTTCATTAGTCAAACAAAATATTCCATATGTTGTAAACTCCAAATATTAAAACATCCTAGATTCGATTTCGACATACCACAATACACATAACCATTTTCGAACATCTGATTCTTGAACGGTTCTAAGAACAAGATGTCATAGAACATTATGTTTCAAAGCAGACAGTCACTTCGGTCTCAAATAGCACATAAGGCGCAAATTGTTTCAACACGGCTTTACCGCGACTTCCTGCCGTAGACAGACTTTGCATACAAACGCCGTATGTTCTTAGCTCAAATAGGCAGTAATGCAATGAATACTGGAATAGTTTGCATTATGCAAAAGAACGTTCCCGGAACGTTACATATTAAATATGTTACGCTGCATAAAAATATTACCAGAATATGTAATAACCAAATACCTATGTGCCATTCAGTAGAAACGTTGTTTGTTTAGTGGTTGCCTATAGAACTGGAAGCGCTCGTCTTTTTCTGATTGACATTATTGCTTTTGGTTTACGAATATGTAATCTTGTCAAATTTCGTCATCCGTATCAGCAGGATATCTTTTGTAATGATTTGTAATGAGTGGCAGCGTCAGCCGCTGATGATTTAAACTGTACCGATGAGCCCGGCCTTGCGTTCTTATATTACAGTCATTTATTTTAGACAATACAGTGTAAAATTGTGTTTACGTTAATAGAATACATTGGTTATGGTTAAACAATCTCTCAATTCTCCGTTAGTGGTAGCACTCTACCCACTACTTCGAGCATATGTTCCAAAACAGCTATAAGTACTGTTGACAATCATAAGCTTCTTACGTTTATCTGAGATTGATCGAGATACGATCTTAATGCACCGTCTATTTTTCGTAACAATAAGTTTTTCGTAAGTTTCCGTAGGCTTTTAGTAAGAAGTAAGAAACGATAAATGACCGATCTACTCGAAAGTTATCTACAACTGTTACCGAAAGTTTTTTTCCTTCTAAATTAAATGCAATTGTGGAAAATACATATTTCCTTAACTACGCGATCTTTCGGGGAATACTTTCAACTTCCATCATAGCAAACTTTTTTAATGAACTTTTCTTGTTGGTTGAGAGGCGCTCAGGTGCTTCGCTCAAGTAGTATTTTTCGATAGTATGTTTGTTACGAATAAACTCAAAAAGTACTGGACGGATTTTGATAATTCTTTCACCATTAGAATGCTACACTATCCCTGAGTAACATAGGCTATATATTTTCCCGCGCTAATCCGGATTGGGCCGCTAGTAGTATATAAAGTTTGTTTCGTCGCGGTAACCAAACCCGCGCCCCCACGTTCCACAACT
>DWFC01000414.1:0-11066 GCA_018247075.1 Hasora chromus | reverse complement strand
CCGTTCTATATAGAATATAGTTTCACTATCCAGATGCCGGTGACTGGTTCCCTACGGAAAGTACTTAGAGCGACGTACGTACGGTATGTCCAAACCTTTAGTCTTATTACGTCGATTAAATTGGATGAAAATTAGAATATGTAGAATAAAAATATAATGAGTCACAGCCCTTACTGAGACAAAGCTGGATGTACTAGGACGAAATGATTGGGCCAACATTGCCTAAATGTTTAATTCTTCATAACTTGTTGTAGTATATACATATTTCAAAAAGCGAAATTGAAAGTAAATACTATGCAATCGTTCCTGAACTGCGTAAAAAAACAAAGTATTACAAAACTTACATCAAAGTGGAAGTCGGCTAGCACAAGTTGCATTAGATAAGTCGCAGTTTTGGGATTACAATGAATAAAATCACACCAATTAGTTTATTAGGTTGGTAGATAACGCTAAAAAAAACTTCCTAAATATGATGTGGCTACATGGAATATTTACAAATTAATTGGTAAATTGATTATTAGGCAAAATTAGTTACGAAATGCAATTATGCAACGTTTTACGGTATCGTAAATTACAAAAAAACGAAAACTTGTTATCGGAAGACTTGAATTATATTTTTTGTATGAAAAAATGTGTGTACAAGCTAAAAATAGTATTTTTTAAAACTCGATTTTATTTTCGCAGAGTTCTACTTCATTCTTTCTTTACCTTTCACACAAATGTCAATTGTCATTAATTTGTTACAATTAGCGAGACTGACAATATTGTGAATTGTCAATGTCAGTGAAATCTAAATTAAAATATAATAAGTTTTGTTAAAAATACTGTAAGAAAGAAAAAATATAAAATAAATATTCAGTGAGGAATCCTAGAATACGTAAAATAAAGAAAATGTCGTTGCGTATGAAAATAGAGAAAAAACATGCGCAGGATGAAATGCGTCGGCTGATGGCAGAAAGAAAAAGTAAAGACAAAAAGCCAGTGCAAATAAATAATCCCCTAGCTAAATATAATAATGCTGGGCAACTTATGTGTGTACTCTGTTCATCGGTGGTGCGATCAGAAAATGTATGGCAAGTACACGTAAATAGTAAACAACACCGAACAAATGTGGAGCAAGCAAAGAAGCTAAAGGAATTAACTAACAACTTCACAGATGGCAAAACGAAACTCAAAAGACCATCTGACGCTGTGCCTGATGCCCCCCAAGAGAAGAAAATTAAAGGGATATTAAAAAATGCGCCAGCACCAGCTCTACAGATACCTAAGAACAATGCACCCGTTATTTTCTCTTATCATGATCAGGAAATCAAAAGAGCACCATTAAACAATAGTATAGTACAAAATAGTACTGAAGGTAATATTTGAGCTGGTTAAGGTATAGTTTATTAGGTATTTAAAAATGTAAAATCAAAATTATTTTTGCACTATAGTTGTAAGAAACTGCACTTACTGTACGAAATCATCAGATAATAGGTATTGCCATTTTGGATAAGGTGCTTTTCCAGGGTTGGTAAAACAACACTTACCTTGATGAGCAAGATTTTTTATTTATTTTTCCTTTCTTTTCTCTAACTTGGTAATCTGTGCAGATACAATGAGCCATTCATCTGAAGTTTTGTGGTTTTGTTTTGTGGTTACTGGCAGAAGGGATTTTTGGCAATGCCTTTCATATATTGTGGTCAAATCTTAGGGTTAGTGTGGGGACACTATGGCGTTTCAATCAGGAATATACAATGCTTCCCACTAAAGTTGATGCTAGTTCATTCACATGAGTTGATAACCTCATCTGATAGCTTTTGCTGTATCTAGCAATTTCTCATTTGACAGTGTTGATTCTTAAGTGTTCATGAATACATTTGTTGCTCACATAGAAGGGAATATCTAACATGGCTATTTATGTTTTGCTCTGGAATTGTTTGAGAATCTCTATATTGCTATTGTTCAAATCAAATAAGCTTTAACACCCTATCGAGTTACATCATTTTATTAGTGTTCCTACTAGAGAGGCCAGCTTCCAGTTCCATCATCAGAATCTGGTCATTATTATTCATCATTATACAATTAAAATATTCATCAAGCCTAATAAAACTAGCCCAAACTTGATAGGTTTGCGATCATTTGTATAATAAAGTTCCTATGGCCACCTTCTAAGTACATCATTAGACCCTGCTCATCACCTAGGATTAAAACAATCATCAAAGCAAATCAAATGAGTCTAAACTCAATGGGTTTTCATTGTTTTATTATAGAGTTTTTATGACTAGCTTCCAGATCCGACATTAGACCCTAGTTACAGGTTACATTACTTAGGATTCAATTACTTATCAAGATTAATCAATCCACCTCAGACTCAATGGATTCGAGTTGTATTATTATAGAATCAAACAAGCCCTAACTTTATGGGTTTGCATTGTTTTATTTAAGAGTTCCTATGGCCACCTTCCAGCCCCATAATCGGATCAGCCCTGTCATCATAATATTGCATTGGTGCCATATACATATGCATGCAAAATTGTAGCTCAATCGGAAATCAGGAAGTGGATCAAATTTATCTTGCAAGATTTCAACAGGCCAAACATACATAGCAATTTAAATAAAAGCCTGTAAAAAACAATAGAAGATGTACAATGATATACTAATTGGTGATATGTCACCATTTGCTATTACTAATGTTTGTTCTATAAATAATCCATTATAGTTTTTGGTCTACTATTTTAGGTGATGCTGATAATGTTAAGGATGATAGTTCAAGGACTCAAGTGCCTGATCAACCTATACCAGAAGGCTTTTTTGATGACCCAATATTAGATGCCAAGGTAAGCATATTTATTCTTACCTCACTTGCTGGAAGCTTTTTTACAGCTCACTGATAATAAAAAAGAAAAAAAAACATTGTGTTGATTTAGTACTTGAGATCTAATAGCAGATTTTCATGTTATGTAAGCAATATTGAATAAGATAAGACAAGAATTCCAAATAACTTCTTTATTAAAATTGATTTATATTATATTAATATTCACTAATCCTACAAAATTACAAACTTATACTACCTATTTAGAATTTCCCATGATCTTCAAAAGTTTACCACTCCCATTCAATACCAAATTTATTTTGCTGTTACCAAATAAATAAGATAAAATTAAAATTAAGAATTACTAATAAAACTATTTATGGGTGTATATAAAAAAAATATAGCTTTTAACTAGACCTTTAAACTTGAATTTTAAACCAGAAATATAAATATTTTTCAACAATGAAGCCAAGCTCCAAAATGTCTATTAATTCGAAACTTCTTAAAATTTATACTTATGCATAATTTTAATTATGTGGTGACTATTTTGTCTATTTTTTACACACCAATATTTTATATTTGATATTATCTTTGTAACAGCATATTTTTATGTAATCTTCTACATTTATTCACAAAACTGCTCCTTGAAAGCTTCATGAATAAATTCTATCATATCACTAGCTAACATACTTCTACCCTTCTTTTCAAATGCTTTTTCATTACACAGTCTTACCAATGTAGAAGCAGCATAACATGACAGTGAAGAGGCAAGCATGGTTTTATCTGCTTTTATTTCAGTCTTCATATTATCTATATTGCTCAAGGTCCAATGTAAAAATGTTGCAATGGATCCACAAAGAATATCTCCTTGTCCCCCACACCTACGGCCAGAACCTCCTCTACTGGATTGCCATTGTATTTCTGGATTATTACTTATTAATTCATCTGCTGCTCCCTTTCTTAGAATCGTTACAGTTTTTCCCAGTTTATGTAAATTTTCAATACCCTTCATTGTCACACAAAGCCGTTCAAACTCAATTTTGTTAGGTGTTAATATAACAGGGGAGGAAAATTCTTCTAACAAATCTGGCCTCTCATTCAAAAGGAAAAGACCATCTGCATCTATAATAAGTGGTATTTGTTGATGACATATTGATTTGATTAGTTCTGTAACAACTTGTAAAGTCTTTGCTTCCCTTCCTAAACCCGGGCCAATAACTACTGCATGTAGTCTTTCAAGCCAGGGATTAATGTCAGATGTTGCACTTGGTAGGTCCAGAAGTGGATGTACAATTAATTCAGGGCTATATGATTTAATAACTCCTGCTGCAGCTGATGAGCAAAATATATGAACTAAATCAGCACCAATCTACAAAAAAAGGTTGCATTCATTTTTATACTGATAAAATAAATCTCTTGATTAAAACATTGCAATAGGTTAAACTAACTCTTAAAGCACTGATGCCTGCAAAGTAAGGGGCTCCCGTGTACTCCAGCGACCCACCAACAATACCAATCCTTCCAGCCTGACCTTTGTGACTTTTGCCGTCCAAAGGTGGTAGGCATGCATGCACATAATTCATCATTTCTTTCTTGTCCATAGCAGTAACTTGTACGAATCCGATTTTCTGTAAATAATTGTATTTTACTAAATTCTTGTATGGTTTTAATAAAAGGCAGACTTTAGACATTTGCAATTTATCATAACAACAAAAATTGCATTGATGTCTGCTGACACTGATAATAAATTCCTATCAAAACAATTCATAGGAGAATGAGTAGAGAATGTCATGCGCCTCCGACTGTCACAGAATGCGGAAGACCTTGAACTAAAATTATTTAGAATATTACTATTGTATTGGTTTACAATAATTGAAATTCTGATTCGGTGTACACGATTGGAGAAATAAGTCAAATGACAGTTGACAATATTGACATACGTTTTTTTTTGTTTCGTGGCCATAGCTTGACGCATTATGCCAATGACTAGACATACGCTTATCAGTAACATAAAATGACATAATGAGAGTAATGTTGCCATGTTACTTATAATGAACAGGTCTAAAAGTTAACTGAAAACGGAATAGGACATTGAAGCATTCGGTAAATAAATACAGGAGCGAATTGCGAGTACGTATGTGGGGATTAATTAAAGAGAAACAATATGTTACAATTTTTTACAGGTTAGAAATATTGAATATAAAGATCCTGTCGAAGAAGAGTGGGAAAAGTTTCAAAAGGAAATCAAAGAAGAGGCAACTACATCCGCTGAAATTATTGCAGGCGAACAAGAGGAAGCAACAGCGGAGAGACAAATTGATGAAATTGATGAACAAATAAGAAATTGGTCAAGGTCCTAAATTAAATACTTATCTATAATGTAATATTTAAGCGTTGTTTTTAACAGGTGGCTGAACTGGTTTGTTCAATGGATGGGTACCTCCGTCACCGATAGAACATGCAGAAACCAAGGAGTTTGAACGCTATCTTCAAGGATAGCTCCAAATGATCCGCATCTGTGATCAACCTATGGCCATAGTTATCATGTGCTGCAGTAGCCACTTACCACTGGACTCCATGCTCTAGTGCTATCACATAACATGCAAAAAGGAATCCTTTACAATGCAAATCTCTCTTAGCTCTTAGTTCGTTATGGCGTTTATATAACTAGTTATATTGACCTTATTAAACTGTTTTTTGTGTTCAGAGTTGTTTAGAGTTTTCAAATTGATAAAGAGCGGGAAAATAAAAAAGTAACAAATTTAGGGTATGAGGCAGACATGCAGTATAGAAACATTTAATTTCAAACAATTAAGATTACAAATTGGATTTTTTTCAGAGTTTTGGATTTGGAATTGAAAAAGGAAGAAACTAAAAATAAAAAGCTTGATATGGATCAAATGAGCGAAGATGAAAAGAATGATTCCGAAGATGAAGCTGATATCGATGAGTTTCTAGACTGGCGATCCAAAAAGTCGTATAGTTAATGTAGTCCAAGAAATAATGTATACTTTTAACGTAATATAAGAATAATATGGAAATTGTTTTATTTTTATGGCACATGGGTGCATCTACATTAAAGCCAGGGCCACAAACATCGCGATAACGCGAATATTCGGGTTATCGAGATGTATGAAGCCCCAAGTATTTGCGAACACTTCGGCATTCGCTAGCTTCAGGCACATTGCTCCGCTGTCGGTAAACTCCCCCACATCAAAGGGTTTTACCGCGATGAAGTCGATAAACTTCGCTTGCGCGGCCACACTTTAGTCGGCCCGCAATTATCGTGCCTAGCGGACGTATTAAAGAGTCAGTCTGTATTATACAGCTAATATGGATTGGAGTAATGACAACCTTTTAAGAGTTTATTTGCAATTACAAGACAGAATCAATTCCATGAAACCCATGCGAAACTGTTGTAGATGCCATAAATGTAAAAAATAATTATTTTTTGCCATTTAATACAAAGAAACAACGGCGTCCATGATGTTTTTGCGTTTGTACATGGAGATAAACTTTGCCGCGCGCATTATGTGGCCGCGAGGATTCGCCGTAGTCCGTAGACGCAGTTTATCGCCCGAATGTTATCGCGATGTGTGTGGCCCTGGCTTAAGAGTTTTCATCGACATATAACATGAAAAAATAACACAAAGCTATTTAGAAAAATATAAAATAAACATATTTAATTAAAACTCATTGTCTCCTTTTTGTCACTAAATTTAATCTATATAATTTGCTTAGTTTTGCTAAAAATGCACTGAAAAATAGAAAAGTCTCTCCCCTGGTCTGTCCCTTTACAGTATTTCAAGTAAATCAGTCACTTCTGAGTACTTTTGTACAAAATAAAATAGGTTTATAATAAGCATGTATGGGGTACAACAGGGTTTCTCAAAGTGGGGTTCGTGAACCCCTAGAGGTTCGCTTTTATTCGGTAGGGAGTTCGCGAAAATATTTAAGTGATGGTGGCTGATTGCCTGCCAAGCGTGTGCGATTCACAAGGAGGCGTGTCTCGTTGCTGAATTAGAATTAAGATTAAAGCTGTCTAAAATTTGCGACGAGTAACAAGCTTACCCATCTTTTTAATAATTTGTTAATTTTCCCAGTATTTGTTAATATCAAATATTTTATATGGAAATTGCCATATTTTCTGCACACAAGTAGTTTATTTTATTTGGGGTAAGGGGTTCGCAATTCGTTTCAGAACTTATAGAAGGGTACGTGGGGCAATAAGTTTTAGTAACCCTACGCTAGAATGACTAATAAATTCGAATTCATATCTCAATTTTTTCATAAAAAACCATTCAAGACATTTAGTCCCGCGTGTTTAAAGTTAAAATTCTTACATGATTAATAAATAATGATTTGTTATTGGTAACGCAGACTTAAGAACGTCGTCGGGATACATTAATGACTTCATCGCTAGTAGTCACTTGTATGCCTAAATTTACATGTCTGTTTGTGGTTAAGGGGTAAATTCATTGACCTTTTAGCCTATTAGACGCGTAATATATCAATTACTACAAACAAACAACTCTGTCAATACCTTGAGGTATGCGGGTCGGGAGGGCAGTAAAACAACAACCACTACCGCCACCAGTTCCACCACTATCACCACCAACACCACCCACACAATAGAAGGAAATCAGGAAAGTATAATTGATTTTACAGTGATCGATAAGAGGTTGAGAAAGAAAGTGCTGGGGTATACCGTGGGACGGCCATCGACATTTTATGATTTCCGGACCAACATTAAGTTTTTCTGGAAGTGCATAAAAACAGTCAAAGCTAATAATGCAAGTTCACTTGACAAAATTAAGAATTGACAGACAGGAACAGTTTGTGTGTGACAATAAAATTGTTAATTTTAGTATTTTCTCGCAATTTCACCATATTTTCTAAGTTCTCTGAACATCCAAAAGTATTTCAAGACAAAAATTTATATATAAATAAATATATAGATTATGTATAATATATGTTTAACTGAAGAAAACAAAGTAATTCATCTGATTTTAAAATTTGTCGAAACTTTTGAAGAATAAAAATTTTCTGGCTAAAACGAACGTAACCCACAACAGAAATTTTGGTGCATTTCTGAGTTATTGGTATCACATCTAACCACTTTTTAAATTTATTATTTGCGCCCAAAGTCAGTCAAGTCAAATGAAAAACAAATGACATTGACGTGAAATTGACACTGTCATGACTGTCAGTCCCGGTGACTTTCATTTTATTATAATGGAAACTCAATAAAAACATAAAGAAAAGTAACCGAATTATATATGTTCGTGTGTAAAGATGACTGACCAGGTTATTGTTGCCTATAAAAATATGCTAGATATACTCAAGGCTGAAGGAGATATAACAACTGTTCTGAATAATATCAAAAATCTGTTGCAACAAAAACCCGAACCTGAAGCAGCATGTATCATTAAAAGTGGTGGTATTTCAAAAATAGTGCATTGCCTCGATGTAACAGATACGTTAGTATATTTTGCACTATTCTTCCGAGAAAGATATACTAAATATTAATTGGAGGATAATTTGTTTAGTCAAAAATAATTGTTTACAGATCTCAAATAAATCTAGCTTGCGAGGTGTTGATGTTATGTTTTGACAAATTATGTGTCGGCGAAGCAATAAAGATCTACACGAGCCATATCATGTACTTATTACGTCACGAAAATCTCTGTGCTCGGAAGCTTGCAATAGACGAGGTACCTGTAAATTGAAATACAAGTATATTTGTTATAAATACTGAGACCATTAAAATATAAAATTTTAATTAGTGTGCTGTTTTTTTTTTATACATATGTAAATATGTATTTTATAATTTAATTAAAAATGTAAATTTTATAATACTTTTATATATTCAGGTTAACAAAGTAGTGGCTGCTGACGTAACAATTCTTCCTGTTCCTGAGTACATAGATGTTTTTGTGGCAGTAGCACAGCTCATTTATGATGTTGATATTGGTATAACCAACAAGGCTGCATTGATAACATGCAATTTGCCTCTTGAAGCTTATCCAAAAGTCTTAGAAGAAATTAAAATTGGTTTGGAATATGATGTTGTTCACAAATGCAATGCATTTGAGGTACTCTAACTGCTTTAAATTTTAATGAGTTTATAGATGTATAATTTTATTTTTATTAATGTAAATTATGTGTACTTTACAGGTTATCACTTCAATATCCGTTAAAAATTCCGAGCTGTTTCAAATTTGTGCTGATCAAGGATTCATTGATTACATGGTGTCTGAACTGGAGACTGATGATTTTTTGTACCAAATGAACATCCTAGAATTCCTTTCCCATTTGGCAGTTAAACCACATGGTTTAAATTATCTTGTCAAACATAAAGCTTTACAGAAGGTTGCCAATTTGCTAGCTGATGTGGAAAAGAATTCCTTTAGTCGTTTGGTGAAACCAGGTATTGATTTATCGGCATGTAAAATAACATTTTTTAACACAAAGTTTGTGATCAATAACCTGGTTTATAATCAGTTGTTTAGTATACAGATGCATAAATCTTAAATGTAGAAAACATGCAGCTACAATAAACTACAATTATGATGATATATGATTAAACACTAATTTTGTTTTAGGTTATTATAAGTTTTTTGGAAGCATCGCACACCATTACCCCAAGGAGGTATTGGAAAATTATCCCATAGTAATTAATTCCTTATTTGATGTCCTTAAATCAGGAGATCAAAATTTACTCCCTGTGACATTGGACACTCTTGGATTTATTGGATCTACAAATGAAGGAAAATTATGTTTGGCTGCTTTAGGTAATTCCTTCATTTAGCAGATAGGAAAGCATGGTTGCGGATGGACAGACTCAGTTACAAATTTGGAAAAATGGATTCATATATATATGTCAATGAGAATCTATTTTTCTGAGAGTATGCAACGGGAAACATTAGACTATTAGTTCTTAGATATTAACTCATGTACAGTACAGGGAGATTAAATTTGTATACAAGTGTTCTTGTTTTTGTGTTTTAAATTAAGAACCAAAATAATGTTTTGGTGAAAAATAGTGAATGTGTTTTAATGTTTTCAGGCAGTAAATATATACAAGCTGTGGAGCAAATCGGAGACCTCATCAACAATAGCCCAACATCGGAAATAAAAATAAGGGCTCTACATGCTTTTGCCAATCTTATTTGTTTTGAAAAAGTTTCTGGTCCTAACAGTAAAGACCCTAATTACCAAAGGGTCAATCTAATGACACGGGAATGGTTTAGAAGCTTGAGCAGTGAACCTAGTTCAATGGACAGATTGTTTAATTTATGCAAAAGCCCATTTCCAGACATAAAGTTAGCAAGTTTTGCACTTCTTGATTCAGTGTGCCAGTATAAATGGGGAGAAGAATTGCTGGCAGGTGTACCAGGTAATACAATAGAAAAAAGCTTAAATAAAGCCAATAATAAAATTAGAGTTTTACTTAATTCATTAAAATTTCCATTTCTTTTTGTATGATTACTGATTATTATTATCTTATCTTATGAGGTAGCACATGAGCATGTAGTCCACCATGGTAAGTGGCTACTGCAGCCCATGACATCTATAATTGTGGGTAGATCATATATGTGGTGTTGCTCCCGAGGAAAGAGTGTGAATGGCTAATGTTCTGCATATGCTGGCTATCACACCAAAATACAGTAGTGTGAACACTACTATTTCACGGCACAACTAGGTGTGATGGTGGTATAGACCCAGTCAAACATGAAAGTTTTACCACCTGTCAAATTTCCAGACATGAAACAAATTAGGAAATTTGTCTGGCTATGCGACAGTATGTTTCCCAAATCGGCTCAACACCAACTGCGCCACAGAGGTTGTCAAATTATTATTTATCTATATCTATATTACCATTATCAAGTAAAGATTTGTATGTATGTGTATTTGTTACGAAGAAACTCAAAAAGTACTGGATATACTCAAAAAGTCCATAATGTTTTTATGTACCGATACGTCTGCCTAACAAAACCCACTTGTTTTTATTTAAATATCTTCAATGTACAGAAACGGCATTTTAACAATTTTACAAAAGTATAGGTAGATACGAGTATACTAAGTTAGAAAGAAAAAGGCGTATGATAGAGTTGTTTAGATTAAATTAGATTTTAGCTTATTTAGATTTAGATTAGAGCCTATTGTAACACTACAGGTGAAACAGAAAACTAGTGAAAACTAATGTCCGAGTATTGTAAAATCGGAAAATTGCTAATTAAACAATTTAAATATAAATCAAAAATGTATA
>DWFC01000413.1:0-11067 GCA_018247075.1 Hasora chromus | reverse complement strand
CCACCCGTGCGAAGCCGGGACGGGCCAAAAATAAAAATAAATAAAATAAAATATCTTTATTTCGGGTACTGGTCCCATATAACAATTACGAAGAGAAAAAAAAATTACAATTACACAATATGAAAGAAAAATAAAAAATAATACTCAATGTAACATTAAGACATGAAAATTAAAATTAAGACATAATTAAGACATAAGAAGATTACGATTACGATTAAAAAATAAAATTATAATAAATACATTACAATACCTACACTGAGAGACATTGTGGTTACTTATGATATTCGTTCACACGGCAATGCAGAGAAGACCAGTGCTTAAAGTAAGGGTAAAGGCTTAAAGCTAAGCGAAGCGCAAGGGCACTACTACCTTTTCTTGAATTAAGTATTTTATGATTTCTAAAAGGGGTTGAATTTTTCCCACTAACGACCTCTACTACCTATATCTAAAAAGCCCAGTAGCTAAAACGAAAAGTGCTTTACCAGTCACGTAGTGATCGTCGCAGGAACGTGATTTACTCATTTGCGTAAAAGAAAAATTAATCAAATACACAAAATCCTTACATTTCGATTCACAATACATCTTCAAGAAGCTATTTAACATTAGCTACATTATGACCAATGTTCAACCTCATTTCTCATGTATCTAACAACCTAAAATGCGCTGCTCAATTAAATACAACTCCGATAGATGGAACCAACTAAAATATTCAAACCACAGTCATGTCACAATAATTTACACACAAACAACAAAAAAATCGATATTTCTCACGAATTCCATAAATTCCGCATCACAAGCCAAACGGGTTCTTCAAATCCGTAATCCGTAACCAGCTGGCCGCGTCAGTCGTATCTGAACGAGCTGTATGCATTAAGTAGCCAATAAATCGGCTGCCTACCACAAAACAAACGTCCGTCGTCGCTGAGATCGATCGATCGTCGTCCCGTTATCGCGTCTATCTGAGGTCACCATGGGTTTAGAACTGTCCGGACATGTCAGGTTGTCTGGCGTACTTTTTTTATCTGTTTACGACCTATTTCATCCGCCTTATTTTCAAAGTCATAGGTGGGGTATGACTTGGTCCATCAGCTTAGGCTAGAGAAAACGCCGTAGCTAAATGACTTATTGCTTGATACGAATTATTTTCAACATGAATTTACTTGAGATTTCTTACGTGTTTGCGCGTAGTGTGGCATGCCGTCTTGTCTTCGAGTAACCTAGTAGATCTCCAGTTTATTTGCCTATATGGATTATGGACACGATTGCTTTGACGGTCTGTTTGATTCCAATAGTGGCAAAAAGTAAGAATTGTCAAAAAAAAACAACAAGGCAGCAGTTTGGCTATTTAGATAACTTTAATATTTAATTAATAAGCGTATTACATAACGCAAACTGAAATAAAAATTCCATCAATTACTTGTACAGGTTTATCAGCGATCGAGCTGGTGACCTGTGACCATGGTGACCCTACTCGCGAGTGACGGGCGGTGGTCCGCGGACCGGACCACACCGCCCGACCTCGGGGTCGTGGGATCCCGGGCTCTTCCATCCTGATGCTCCAAGATCACTTTGATACGCGCAATCAATCAACCGGAGGTATATCTCAGTTTACCTGCCTACAAGAGGTTTATTTTTAGAGAAACGTTCGTGACCTTTCAATTGTCTAACTGCCAAAACCTCTTCTCCGTCAAAGATGTAAAACCCATACAAGATCACAATAGAAACCGAACCAGCAGTTTTAAACGCTTTAAAGCATGTGTTTCGACTTTGGTCCGTTGACATTAATTACTAAGTAAAACCGCGACATCGTTCATGTGGATTAAAAAATATATTTTATTATCTAGCTAGGTTACTTTGCTAAATACAAAAGTTGACTAACACAAACATATATTTTCATATCAACATGATACACTTTTCAGCTTTATAATAGCAGGAGATATAGACAACAGCTCTGATTAATACATCTCTCGAAGCCCGGAAAGCCAAAGTTCAAGATATTTACTTAATATATAAATCGCACATTGATAATAAGATTGTAATAGACAATAATATAATAGAAAATAATAATAGACACAAATTCAAGTATTAATTGACCCCTCTTAACCTTGGACTTCAAGTACCAACTTGAAATCTTTAATTCTTATTCTTATTCGAGCTCTTTTGTGCCTGTAATAAAATATGCCATGCATGTATGTAGGCTCTTACTTTACTGTCCATTGATAAACCAAATTTGTTAATAGGTTTATAAATCACACCAATAATAGTTGCCCAGAAGATCTGGTTCTAGAACATGGTAATTTTACTACAATAGGATGCGACATAAAAATGAATAGCAGTTAATCCTAATCCATAATGTCCTGAAATGACCACGTTGCTTTTAATATCTCCTTTATTGTTGTGACTTTATTTATTTACTACAATTCATTGGATTACCTCAAAGGACGTAAAAATAAAGGCCCCGTTAGGCACTTGTAATGAAACATAAAGATATATAATAGCTTTACTTCTGTCAAGTACTCTTTTGTTCAAAAGTTTGCGTTCAGAGAATTTTATGAATGCACTTTTTTCCACAGCTTCAAATTGTCTTCGAATATACCATAAACAAACATTTTTTTGAGATAGTTATTAAATGCGTGACGAAAATATATTGCTTCGTGGATGAAACATGGTTACACGGAATAATTAAAAGTCATTTTTACTCCTTTTCCTTTTATTTTTTTAATACCGTAATTATTTTAACGCATAGTAAATTTTATCACATTGATCTAAATGAATTAAAGAATCTAGGGAACCTTAACTGTATTTGTGGTTTAATACCTCACCACAAGGGTTGCTATACTCAATGTGAAATGATACTACTTTGGTATTAAATTGTCATCGAAATGTTTTATCATCATTTGTGATTGACAGTTTCATATTGATGTGACATGTAGGTGATTTTTTAAACCGATTAAGCTTGTCAACAAAGTTAGTTTACAAGTGAAACTGACAAGCTTTAAAAGCCAAGTTGCAATAGTAAATTCCATCAATTATATTTTTATAGCCACGTTGAAAAAGGTGTTAAAATGATTTCGCTCCAATTTAACACGTTCCAATAAACAAACACCACGTCACGGTTGTAAATCTAACAAAAGAGCCACCACAAAGTTAACTCAAAACTGACGTGCGCTTACCAGATTTCATAATAACTAAGATCGATTCGCATACATAATAATAATTTTTGACGGGCGAAAGCTGCCGCCGGCCACATGGGCCGAGATGCCAACTTCAAACGAATTAAAAAAAAAAACTCCGCACATGACGCCCAAATCCGAAATTCCCTCCAAAACGATCTCACGCTGCGTTCGGAAAAAAAACTCCACGCTCGTTCTTTTTCAAATCTTTTTTTTTCACCGGAGCATTGTCGAGAGACATCCGAATCGGACCCTAGACTCTTTATTAACAAGATTTTGAATATTCCATTGTCGCTAACACTTTCTATGTTAGAAATTTAATTTTTTTCCAGAGCAGTTTGGACATTTCGCTTGAATTATCGCCGGGCAGCTTTGTTAAAAGGTTTAAGGCGATTGCTCTTTTTTTTTCATAAACGTCAGTGAATGGGTCGCGTTTGACGTGGGTGAGCGCGTTTATAATTGCTATCAGGTAGTTTCGAGCGGGATTTTGTAATATATGGATAATTAAAGTACGGCTTAAGGTGGAATTTTTGTCAAAGTTTATCGTCTTTTTGATTGAGGTTACGACTTTGGCGTTGTTATGTTTCGGTATGGGCCGTGAAGATGGTGCGGGCGACGGGGCGGTAGCTTTATGGTACATTTAAATATTCATTGCCTATCCAGACCGTAGTGGGATACAATTTGTCTTGCTATATTATAAAAACATAGAGCCTCGCTGTTAATGCGTTATGATCGATAAAACGGAATAGGACCTCCTTTACGAGGCTTCATTAAACATAGAAACGTGGTTTTATTATGCTTCTAATAATTATAACATCTAATCGTTTCGCTTCGGGCGAGCCACTCGGGTTTAATAACTTGTGATAAAACATGTATTATTATGTATTACAAATGCTTTAATCAGCCTATATTTTTACGACTCATTAAAAGGTCTATGCGTGGAATATTAATCAGGTTATTAAAATTTAAATGACAATCAGAGTCAGTTTCATATGAGCTCGACTAATTTTAAAGTACAGCCGATTATATTATCTACGTATAATAAATGAGTATTGATTTTTATTCTCATTTTAAATATAGAAATTACTAACTCATTGAGGCTATCTATTTCTGAAGTTAATATTTAATTTTTAACTGTCATTACCTACTATATTTTTCAATTATTCATTAAGCCTTTTTTATTACTTTTTATAATATGGCTATTTTTCACGGGTCCCACAGTATAATGTTCGTATCTATCGGTACCATCGTCACACCTTATTGTGCTGTAAAGCAGCAGCGTTACTGCTGTGTTTGTTGGTGAGATATCTAGCTTATGCAGGACTTGAAGCATTCGGATCTAGTTTTCAGTAGTAGCATCTACATCGAATGAGTGTTCGATCACAGGTCGACCTTAATCAAAGATGCTTTGGCCTAGAATAAATACAGATACAAATACTCTATTGCACAAATGATGATAATAACTATTTAAGTTATACATAAAAAACATAATTTGAGTCCTTGACGGTATTGCAATTATACTAGTTATACAATATACAAATGTAAAAACTAGAGTATTGAAGGGTAGTATTAACGTGACTTATTATTAATTTGATTTTAAATATTCATTTACATCATAAAAACATTTATTTACTAAATATAATCTTAGTTTGGACTTAAATAACTTATCGCGTATGATAAACCCACGTATATGATTAACCCAGTATATGTATTATATAATATTATATATTATATATAAACACTTGATGTGCTTAAGTAGCCACTTGCCATCAAGTGGACTGCATGCTCGTGTGCTATCTGATAACATAAAAAAACATTTTTAAATCTTTAATATCGATGACATAGTTCTTCAGGCTGTTTGTTTGAAGGATGTGAATTGAATAAAATGTGTGGGTAGTATTCCGTTCTTTCGCATCACCTAGTACCTATGTATAATCATATGTGCGTGATTGCTTCTTTGATGTCAACGGCGTCAGTTCATGCTCCATGAAAGAAAAAATAACAACTTTTTGTTTTCTTTTATTATGTATTTGTCACCGCTTAAAGCAACCGCAGCAATAATAATACTTTCAGTAGTATTTAGTAATTCCTTCCAGATATGTAATGTAGTAAATACGAACCCCATCACAATAAAATAAACCTGCTGTAAAACTGGATTTCAAATCCGAACCCAACGGCTCACGTACTGAAACTAGTTCGAAACGAGGTGAGCACTCAGTGTGTAGTTAAGAATTTCTTACCCGGTCCATGATATCCCGGGAGGTGCAATCGTCTGGCACGAGGGATGCATCCAAATGTAGTGTTACTTGCCACTTAAAGATTGCCACTTCGATTTCTTTACTACGTTGGCTAACACTTTCAAGATTCAAGCTTTTAAAGGTATGTACAGTGATTTGTACAGTATGTACGTAATATATATAGATAGCTCTGAAATTAACTGACAAATTATTTAAGAAAAAAAAACATAATAGTACTGTTACTATTTCATATATATATTCTTGAAAATTTTCAAAAATGTACTTCGCAGTATTGCTACTATGTATGTATATATAAGTTATCATTTTGCAAATTTAAGATTTTAAATTGGATTTAAACTTACCACTTGTAAACTTGCGAAGAATTATTAGGTGGATGAAATTTACCTGGAAGCAAAAAAAATTAAGTTACTTCATGTAGATTTTCCTTGAGCGATTTCTAGTTTAGTTTGGTTCTATGTAGACAGATTTCTGCTGAGTTAGAGTTGAGTGTCCAATCAAATTTCAACCCTAAAATTGAACATCAAAATCATATTTCATTTTTTAATAAATCATAGATACGACACTGGAGATATAAAGGAGAATAGTCGTAAAGAGTCTTCCAGAATATACGTAGCCGAATAATTAAATGACCAATAAAACGAACTCAGCTCTTATTTTTATCACTCATAAAATGTACTATATCGTAAATGCATTTCCCCATTCCCAATATTTCATCTAGAGGACAATAAAACTGAAACATCGGCGCATTGTCAAATAAAAATTCGATAAACAAACTTTAGACAAAAACATCCATCGAACATCGAAACATCCAGTGAAATCAGATTGAGGCCAGATAGCACAACGAGCCATTAAAATATGAATTGCAAATAAAAATACCAATAACTTTCAGTTGGAACGATAAGGAGTTAATTGCCTGTAGATTCGGTACCTGAAATGCTCGAGATATTTTTCAAGTGAACTTCATTAAACGACAATTTTGTTTTTAATTTTTAACCACCCACTCTCCATGTTTCCTAAAATTGTCTTTATAACTTTTCTACATAACCTACCACTGCGTACTATAACTAATAATAACAAAGTACTAAAAAGGAATAAAAAATCATATCACTATTTATAAAATTACCTTCAACTTTTTTCCTCGTATAATTAATAATTGCATACGTATTTTTGTTTAGAAAACATAATGTTTATAAGAGTGTGTCGAAACATTGTGCCCAAAACTCAAACAGTTTAACTTGCAAAGAGCGTTGAAATTCAATACCGGCCAACGACAAATTTCGTGAACTAAAAAGCTTGTCAAATACATACCTTAGACTAATAATTTTGACTAATGAAATTGAATTTATATCAGTATATATTTCACACTCCTTAAGATGGCAATAATAATACTTATCTTAAATTGATAATAAATGAAAAGCTAATAAGAAAAACGTGGAAATAACGAACAAGTAAATTGTCAAAAAATATGTTGAATAAAGATTATGTTCGCACGTAAAACATACAAAAGCTGCACTATGCACAAAATTCAAACAGTTCAACTTGCAAAGAGCCCCGAAATGCAATAATCCGGTCAACGACACAGTTCGTGAACCAAACAGTTTATATACTTACGCCTTAGAGTAACCGTTTTGACTAATCAGCTTGATTTTCTATCAGTTTATTTTTCGCATTATGTTACAATCTTTTAAATATATTAGGCAAATATGAAAAAAAAAACATATCTTGAATGAAAATCAAAACAAAGCTATAAAAAAAATTGTTGGAAACCTAATGATTGTTGAAAATGCAATGATGAAAATGCATTGTGCACGAAACTCAAACAGTTCACATCGCAAAGTTGGATTCAAAGTTTGTGAACTATTTGTTAGTTCTTCTTATGATCGTGTGTATGAATAAATAATAAACTCGAGTTTATAACCGTTAAAAATACTTCGCAATACCATCTCAATTTCGCATACCATCTTAAACGCCACTCATAACTATCACTGCAGTGGCGCAATCGCTGGGCAGTACAACAAATATGATGTTTTTTTTTACATTTCGCAATGTATATTGAATTTCTTGCATCATTACAGAAATTCAAAATGTACGGTACGCTTGTTTGAAATTTTGTAAATAAACAAAGCCTCAATTTATCACCACGACTGACATTATCACTTCATTTAAATAAGCCAAAAATAAATATGACCTAATTTAACAAAAGCTGAATTGCACAGTCGACGTTAAACCAATCTATAAAGAAGGGGGTTCGATTCCCACACACAAAGAACATTAGAGTAGGTCTCTAGTTGATGATTAGATCAATAAATAATAATTGTTTAATTTATACATGTATTATTAACATAAATACGTTAAGCGAAATCTTTGGACCCCATTTTTGAGAATAATGCGCGCACAGAGGAGTGACAAATCTGCCATAGTTAAATTGTATGTGGAGAAAGAGTGCATAAAGCCATTATTAAAGTTCTATTAAATTTATATAAGTGATTAAATTTGAACCACTGTTACTGAATAAAATTTTTAATTTAAATTACATAACTCTACAAGACTTATGCACGAGAATCAAACACTAGTACTCGTGATCAAAACAAATAGAAGTCTGAAGTTATGCACGCTACTCAGTTCAACATAAACAATTCCATCAAGTTGCAAGAACGCTTAAATGCAAAATTCTTGCAACTTAGCGGAAGTAAGTACGAGTATAAAGACTGTGAATTATCTAAGTTCCTATTAGATGTTTTAGTTTCTAGCTTATTATGAATATTAATGTAGTTAAGTACTTTGAATTGTTGTTTGAGCGTGAGTTTAAATATAAACTATTTCTGTACGCAGATTCATTCGCGTTTACAATATTATCTGTTTCGTATTAGTTGTTCGAAGTTGTTAGACCTGACAATGAGTGTTTAATATTTTAGAACCGTTCTAAAAATAGCTCCTATAGTAAATGGTTAAAGTTCCATTAGTAATTTACCCAATTACTATTTGGTAACGCCAAAACGCCAAAAATAATCCTCATTCCTTTCTTCATGTGTCTCACTATTGAGTAATAAGGAACGTCATTTTTGTCGTTCATTCCAGGAAAAATCGACGCTTCAAATGAGTCCGTTGCAATCACTTGACGCGATCGGACCATCGAATTTACCGCAAATTCCTTTGGAGCACAAATACCGCCGCTTGTGAAGTTTTAAGGCGTGTAATAGACCCACAGCCGATTGAGACGCGATAGCCTTCATCGACCGCAAAAAACTATCCGAATGCTGAATAGAAAAAAAATTACAAAAATGTTGTGTGCAGTCAAAAAGAGCGCGGATTGTCGCGGTTTGATCCCTGCGCCGTCCATTTATTAATTCTTGGGTCGCAGCCGGCTGGACCGCACGGACAATCGAAAAATAAAATAACTATCATTCATTTGCGTATCATCATCGTTGTTGATGTTTGGCGGTGGGTAGCTTCACTTTTTATATTATATATTAATTTAATTTTTTTTTAGTCATCCATCTAGGGGGGGATCATGGGGGTCATGAGCTGGGTCCAGGACCTACGCGGGCCCCTAATTAAAATTATTAAACATTATATTTTTAAATATTTTTGTCATTTGTCCACGTCCATAAAAACGTACTCATAGTAGTATATATTAAGTGTGATGGAAGTATCTACAGAAGGCCATGACATCTTCGACGAAAGTTGATTATTGACGCGGTGGCATTCTTTAGGACAAATTTCAAACCCCTCTTTGTTCTGTACAGATATACTGGCGATTACACCGAATCATTTAATACTCTCATTTCACAGTTAAATAAGTTTTGACGAAACTACCACCTGCCAAAGTTATGAATGTTAAAATTTGTCTCATAAAATTGAATCTATGAACTCACGTTTCAGAGTCAGCACCGACTGCGCCAGCGATCTCGTCACGCGTTATGAAAAATCCGGGCGCTTGTAAGCTAGTTACCGTGTGTGGACTTTTAATTGTAATTAGCTGTTGTTCCGCTTGTTTAGTTTTGTTTAGTTTTTAGATTCCACGTGTGCTTGTTACGTTCAGGTGATTTTATAAAATGTTAGCAGGTAGCTAGTTGGAAATGTATGTGGGATTGATTAATTCCCTCTTAGCTTTCATTACTTTATCCTTATCCTTCCTTACATATTATAAAATAAAGCCCTTCGTCGCGTCTGTGTGTGTCTGTTCGCGATTAACTCAAATACTACTGCACGGATTGTCACGCAATTTTTACTATTAGATAATGTAATTGTTGAGGTAGGTTTAGGTAAATCATTTTGTACAATGGCTAAAAAATAACTTTTGGAGGTGCCGGAAAAATTACGTCACTCGGGAGCTTTCAAAGAAAACGTTGCGTAACCCTTTGAGAAATATTCATGTTTTCTACACCGGTGAACCCGCTTAGCATAGATAGTATTGTTGATAAAAAATATAAGGTTGATTAGCTAAACAATGCTCTCTCATACAGAAAGATTTTTGAAATGAAATTTCTTTAGGCGGGTTGGGAGTGAAACTCCAAGGTTGCCACACGCGTCACGCGACATACCGTCACGGTTAAGAATTTTAATTTGATTTCGAGTTTGCCAAAGAAGTTTTACTTCTGACACGCGTACTTAGTAACTTATAATTGTTAACACTCGTTGGGGAATATAATTTTAATATTTTGGTCGCATTTTGTTAGAATATACATATATATATATTTTATGTCATCGCTGCGAGAATCGAACCCGCGACCCCACGTTTCACAGACCGGCTCGTCACCGACTGCGCTCCAGAGAGTTTGTTGTTGAAATCCTACTAGTGAGCAAATAACTTTGTCAAGAACACCGTTAAAAAAATTAATAATTAATGACATAACCCACCATAACTTTAATGTGTGGTATTCGAAGAGGACAACAATTAAATAAAACATTATTGTACAGATGAAAACGATCATATAAAACTAAAAATTATCAAGACATTAAAGTCATGATTCGACAAGAATCGAACCAGCACTCATCCCACCCTTGCACCAGCGTGCAAGCCCGCACGCGGTACTTTTTCGCTATTTTATCAATAATTAAGTTCCAAAACCAAAAAACGTCAATTGCATACGCGCGTCCAAAGTGGACGATTGATTACAACTGCCTACTTACGCCGTCTGCTTTTTGAATAATTGTTTTTATTTTAAACAGCGTTTACCTCCGAATCTATATTTTATTTACATTTCAATAATCATTATTAAACTTTCATACTTTCATTCAATCTTTCATCGTAGAGTTCGTTAACTGTACTTTTACAAATAGCTGTCGTTGAATACAATACAATGTCGTTGTTTACAACAATCAATATCAAACATCCCATGATGTATTACAAATCTTAATAAATAATTTATAAATTTAATTATTTTTCTTTAGTTCGATACTAGACTGTTCCCCGCAGTTTTACCCGCGAAGAAAACATATGGGCCCGCCTCCTGTCTGAATTACATGGAATTTCGGGATAGAAAGTATACCAATTTTTAAGTTGAACCTAAAGCTATGAATAGTGAAAACCGCATCAAAATCGGTTCAGTAGATTTTACATGATGCTCGAACAAAAAGACAAACAGACAAAAAATTCAAAAAAAATATTTTTGTGTTCAGATGCGTCCCCCTAA
>DWFC01000412.1:0-11072 GCA_018247075.1 Hasora chromus | reverse complement strand
TAACCAACCTCGAATAAGAGTAATCTTTGCAGTAAAAAATATTAAATTTGATATAATAGTAGAATTTAAAATTCAGTGTCATAATAGGCCGAACGAACAAAGAAATAAAGAAATGTTACTTTATATTATTGATAATAATAAAATATTAATTTCTAATGAGAATAGAACTCTAGTAAGAAAAGTAACATAATTGGAATGCCATTAGATTTCCTCATATGACAAATTTGCTGAGTATGCGAATTTATACAACAATAAAAGTGAACACTTAACCAGATTGCTTATATACGCGTCAATTCTTACATTAAACCCTCCATTTTAGGATAAGAAAGAATAAATCAAAATAACCAACATTCAATCGTCCAATTATATCATAACGATCTCTTACACGCTGTAGAATGTGGATGTGGATAATTAAAACCACGTGTAACAATATACACACATGACTCACGACTGTTCCACCCAAAAGGGTAGGCACAGTTGAGAGAATATTAGTTTAGTTAGAATAGAATAAGAAGATAATAAGCAGAGGATAAGTTATTAATCGTAGAGACGCCTTGAATATTATTTTATATTTTATCAAATTTTTATTGAATTAAATAATTAACACGTACTATATATTATATACATTATATTAATAATGTTTCGTACAATCACAAAATATACTTGTGTTATCGTAACACAAAAACGAAAACGTTGCAAATGCCCGTATGTTTCTTGCATGTGGCCCGAATTATTTGCTATAATGTATTAGGATATCCGCCACAAAAAAGACATTATGTAAAAATTTTCACCGGCTACATATAACGATCACATGATATTACTTTTAAAAGGTAGGACAGAGGGACAGATGAACGTGGCCGGCAATCTCTTAGTCTTTTTCGAAATTTTTCGATGTAGTGGCAAATGGACGAAACTTGTCGTTCAATTAAAAGCAAGTTTTATTACTGTCTTCCTTTTGCGTGGAGCGATTCACAAGCTGTATTCGGGGCAAATTGAAGACTTTTAATTTGCGACTGTGTCGTTTTCTATCGAGGTTTGCCTGAAATAGCGAAGGTTTTAGCCTTTCGCTTAGGTTCTGTGTTCCCAAATAAAACTGCAAACTTTGCTTGAAGGAATTTCATTTGCTTTTATTTAATCACGTCTATGTTTTTATACGACATTTTAGTTTGAGTTTAGTTTTTACATTGAAAGGTTATTTATATTTTCAGTAAAGGATATTGCTGTATTGGAATCCGTGCTTCAAATCGAAAGTACACAAATTAAATCTGAAGTTGAAACAACAAAGATAATAAAAGTGTTTCATAAAAGAAAAATGGTTGAAGAGTATACTGTATTTTTGAATTGTATGAAACGCGTAAAAATCTACTTTTAAATTGAAAGTACAGAAATATAATCTGAAATTGGAACTTGTTAAAAAAATTAAAATCAATGAATTGAATGAATGATATATCAATTATCTGAATAATAAAAGCGAAAGTAATACGTTCATCTTGTACCGCGATATACTCAAATTCAAATTATTTTTTCATGAGAAGGCACTAGCGGCCCGTCCCGGCTTCGCACGGGTGGACATTTACTTTAAACATTTTCTAGTAAAAAATATTGCCTATGTTACTCAGGGATAATGTAGCATTCTAATAACGAAAGAATTATTGAAATCCGTCCAGTTGTTTTTGAGTTTATTCGTAACAAACATAATTACATACACACAAACTTTTCCTTTTTTATATTATTAGTATAGATAAAAAATATATCAAATGAACGTCAAAAACATGTACACGATAATCATCGGCTTTGCCTCTTTTAGGCTTAGGGGTGGTAGGATAAGAGAGAAAAGTCAGAGAAAAAATCTCTAGGCACTCTTTTTAAATATCTGATAGGATTACAAGTAATTTACGGTGTGGTTTTAGCACGAGAATGTCTATTAAATACTAAGTTTAAAGTTCAGTGCATTTTGATTCACACTGCACCACACTGATTCGGTTCCTGTGTCAATAAATCCAAATTGCTCGTAATTGCAGTGTGGCTACATTCGACTGCTACCGATATCGCTGGAGATATATGGGAATTATCGGCAAACACTGAAACCGTTAAAGCACTACCGATTCAAAACATCCCGTAGTGTTCTCGCTCAGACCTTTACTGCGACACGGATGTAGATAAATGGATGTGGCAGCTAATATCAAGGCCAAATTCGTACGTGTTTGGTCTGTGATTATTGCATGGCGTCTGTATAGTCTGTGGTACCGCCATTTGGCTTGTAAGTATGTGTTTCAATAAAACAGTGTGCCAATAACCGTCTTGCGTATCACGTCCATCTGCATAACTAACAGTACAAAAATCCAACCTAAAACATTTCTACAAAATTCATTTCATCACGTTCGCCGTAAAAAATTATGATTCCGACTAGAGCCAAGTCAGCCATTATTTATGAGTTTTTGAGAGCAATTATCAAAATTTTGATTAGCAACTGGAACTTTGCACTTGGCGTGTTTTATTGGCCTACAGTGACGAGTGCATTGTAATTCTGAAACTGAAACTATTCATCAATTGTTACATAGTAACAACGTAATTCGAAGTATTGAGTCGCATGTAACTAAAATAAATATTTTAAATTCTTATGTGACACAAATTAAATTAAATATCCAGTAAGGCATTAAGTACTTTCAAACTAGTGCCAGCTGTATGTCGGGACTCAGATCCTTTCTTTTTTACGTTATGAACTAGGACACGAGCATGCAGTCCATCTGATGGTAAGTAGTTACTGCAGCCCATGACATCTGTCACCGTGGCACAAATAGGTATGACGCTACCGACCCAGTCGAAATTGTCGGTTTAGCGAAATGCACCATCAAGTGTATTTACATCTGTGTCCACACTGCTGTCGTTGCCCACTAATCGAGGAACATTACTAAAATAACTCTAATACCTCTCTCACAATCGGTTTATTCCTAGTATGCCGGCTTCAAACACGATTCGACGGACTTTGTTCCTGAAGCAATTCAAGTTGACTGGAATGGAATTAGCGCGGTCACACCTTGACTACTGTGTTTTCGTTAGTGATAGCCAGCTAAAGTAGGATGTAAGGCGTTCGAGCTGTGTCTTCAGGCACCGCACCCATTATGGTATCAGGTGGACTGCGTCCTCGTGTGCTATTTCATGTATTAAATATCTTTGTATTTAATAATCTTTGGGTCAATTTTTAGGAATAATATGCGCACGACGAAGTGAAATTTGGCATAGGTTTGTATGGAGCTATGTCTAATCTATAAATTAATTAGGTCGAATATATTCCCCCGGGCGACCATAGGTAATATAACATATAAAAGGTGTTTGACCAAGATACTTATATAAGTACAAACAGAATCAGCTGTTCTTAGCACTCGTCCTGCTTTATTTTCTTTCGATAGCGATTACTCACTGCAAAATCTTATCTCTTATTAATAGTTGAATATGTAAGATAAGAGCTACAAGCAATATTGATAGCTATTTGTATGAGCGTAAGATTCAGAGTTGTCTGGTGACAGTTCGGGAGAGTAGCGCCTGAGCGTGGAAGCGACGAGGTGTCAACTAATAGTATGTGAGCACCTCGTACGTCGCGCGCCGTGGGCGTTGTACAGGGTTGTCACTGATACATTGCCACTTGCTAACAAACATGAATTGTTTTAATGTCAGTTCCTCGTTTCTCCAGTTTCTTACTAATGGATTTACGAGTTATGACACGACACTCTTTTGATGGATGGAAAAAAATGATAAGAAACTGCTGCAGAAAAAGAAACTGCCAGTGTTTTTTTTTTTATTTGCCGGGTAGAGGCATTTGAGTATTAGAGAAGCCAATTGTAATCAAATTCTCAACGGTTTGCGCATCGATACAATTATCTGCCAATCTATTATTTTTATACTCCAATTTAATGAATATGAACAAAGAACAGTGACAGTTACAAATTAATTCAATTTATTTTTTCAAATTGTCTGTAAATTACAAATTCCCTTCCATTAAAAACTTGTGAAAATTTATTCGGTGGTAAATTACGGATTCTATTCTATAAAAATTGGCAACCCTAGCCGGATTCCACTAATTGTCATACAAGAGTATTTTAAGTTCACATAACAACGTCGCTCTGCTGGTTAGGAACATTAACGACAGATCTGAGTGCGTTACTGCGCGCCGCGTTGAAACTGTTACGATGTTTTTTAAACATTTCACTCGCGTAGGACACTAACTAAGTTAAACCACTAACACACTTTAAAGTCCGAAAATAAAATAGTAAGAACTTACATGTTTCGCCGGTACCACCGTCACACAGTGTTCGTGCAACTATGTTTCCGTGTAAGGGTATGACAGCCAACAACGCATTTGAACACTTGTCTTGTATCTTGTAAAGTAGAAATACGTCCAACAGTAAAGGTTTTCATTAGATGGACCGCATATTTGTGAGCTTCATCATAATATTAAAAACAAAACTGCACTTGGATTTATTCAGAAACTTGTGCGTGCTGTTCCACCCGCGTTTTAATTATAGTTTCATACATTCGTTCTGTATCGAATATCACTGGGGTTGCTATTTAAAACTTGTGTAAATTGTAACAATGAAAGATATCTGCAGTTTTTGATTTAAACCAACATATCGGTGTTGTTTAGTGCTAGATTTAGTTTATGAATCTAATTAATGTCAAGGGTTCGATAGCTAGCGATAACCTAATAATTTATTAATTGTCACATAAGCTTGTTGTTTGAGAAATTATTTACTTATAACTCTTGAATATTAAACAGAGTAATTAGTAACTATGATATTATCATTAAATATTACTTCATCATCAGCCCAAATGCTTCTATTAGACAGGAGTTTCTCAAGGTGCAATACTTGGCCCGCTTTCGGAAACTCATTCAAATTTTTAGTTAAATGATCCTTCCAACTAGCAGATATCTTCAAATAGAACTAAAAATACTTTACCGTCTCCATATAATGTAGTATACAAAATATATACGTAGGTACGTATTATATTATAATACAGTAGAGAAATAACTAGTTGGCGAAGCCGTGCCGAGTGAATACTTATATAAAAACGCCAAACAAACATTCGATTATATTTATTACCCTCGACTCGGTAACGACTCAGGCTTGCAGCGCTAGTGTGTGTAACATGTGCCCTACATTCTAACTATCTTTTGAGAGTGCGCCGCGAACTTTAAGAATGCGCTAGTCGCCGGGGCTTCCATACAAACGCTTTTATTTAATTATTCCAAAACTTTATGGTGTAAGTCGAATTTAAGAGCAATATCGATTTGTTACACGGTCCTCTAAGTAGCTTCGTAATCAAAATAATAAAAAAGATGTTGATCAATCGATAGTTATCTTAGTTTTTGACTCACAACATAAAATTTTATAGTAATTTAAGAAAAGCGTTTGTATGGGAGAGCGGTAAAGCGCAGCGACTAGCGTATCCTTAATACCATGATGCGAAATTCTTATTATCCAGTAAGTATGCATTAACTTGACTCTCTCGCCAACATTCAAAATCGAGCTTTAATTTGTGCCACTAAGGCTTATTTCAGAATGCAAGTGTACTTGATAGTGTGTCTCCCTCTCACGCACACAGCTACAACAATCCGGTTGCGCCCGCGCAGTTACCACGATTCGTTGCCACCGTAACGAGAGGCTACAAAGTGTTGCCTACTGCGAACACTCCCTTCGTTTCGGAGAAATTAATTTGAGATTCTGGGAAGCTGTGGATCATCTCGATTAACTTGGTGTTGTAATAACTGATCAGGCTCAGTACGGGGTGTCGGGTTCAATGTTGGGGTATCGATTTTAATACGAAATCCGAAGAAGTGCAATTTGGATATGCGTACCTAAATTCCTTTACTACGATACAATGTAATCATAAAATACATACTTAAAAGTAAGTTTACTTAGTTAGTTTATATTCTGTTTAGTTTTTAAATTCGTTCTATAATCTCGTTAAGCTGTTGGATGGACAGAGCGGACAAATAGATTCCGTTTTAAAATGAGTATTTTTCCTATGGAATTGAACTTAGTTCATTCTTTCTCAACATTCCATTGAAATCTTAGCAGTCCGTCATTTTAGAATTTTGGACACATTTGGAATTTTCGTCACATTAGAATTAGACTTGCCAGAAAAAAAAAACCATTTTAACTAAATTAAATAACTGAGGATAATAAATAAATATACACACGACATCTAAGAAACAAGAAGAGTTTGAAAAGGAATTATAGAGGAACAAATTGCTAGAGTTAAAACTTTAAATATCGTGGATCAAAGAGCTTATTCCGAATATTCACTGCACTACTGTGCAACTTGTATTAATAGGTAAGAATTTGTTAGGTAAGAATTTGCATAGAGGATGTTTATTTTAAATTACCCATGGGAACAACGGAGTCGAGTGCTATCTGAAGCTGACGCAGAATATTTTGAGAACACAGACATCTGACACTGATGTAGGCTCAACAGAATCTCCGAGCCTATGTTGCATATTTGTGTCACGACGGTCGTGTAGTGTAATTGTTTTATGTTTAGCTAGATTGTTTATTAATAATAATGCTTTTTAATTTTGTTTACGTTATGAGACACCACACGGGCATGCAGTCCACCTGATGGTAAGTGGCTACTGCAGCCCACGGCATCCATGACCGTGGGTTGATCACTGGCGCGGTTTCTCCCCAGAGGACAGAGCTCGAACGCCTTGTGTTCTATGCCTACATCACTGTTTCATCGAAACACAGTTGTGCAGACAATGCAATTCCCGGCACAAATAGGTGGTATATATACATATAATATTTTTTTTGTGATGAAATATCAAATGAAAAATTCTGTCGGTGAGTAGCATACAAGATACCCTTTTTAAGTTGGTATCTGATGGGGATATCAAAGTTTTCTAAGAGTAACCGCTAAATTAACCTCTTCACTTCATACAAAGTCTGCTACTTGTCCGTGTTAGTTCCATCGAAACAGGGCGAACCGTTTTTAAGATTAACCTTTTAAAATACCGACGAAAAAAATATAAAAAAATATACTGTTATTTCAAAATTTAAGACAGACTTTTGATTTGTATGACTCGCGTTTGCGATTTGTATGACAGTACGTTTTGCGAATGCATAGCTAACGAACGCACAAACATTCTCTCTTATATTTTATACCTAATTATATCTGTATAACGCTTTCTCGTAAACCAATACACTGATTTTGATGAAATTTGGTACATAAGTAGACTATAGTTTGGGAAAGGACATAGGCTATTTTGTATTCTAAATTAGCACCTAATTTAGGTATGGGCCCCAGCATATATGGTATATAAAAATCAAAAATCTGGGCGAACGAAGCCTCGAGCAAAAGCCTAGTTCGTATATAAATAGTGAGCGCGACATACACAAGAAAGCGTTAATAATCGCAAACGAGATTACTCCACGAAAACAAACACCCCCGTGTCACGAACAATAGGGTCTTAAGGTTTACTTAATTATACCTTTTATTGCGTTGCTTAAAAAAAACCAAGCGTTCCAATGCGGCCGGTCAACGGTCGTGAATGTGACGACGTTCAAGGCTCATTACGTGTGCGCGCGTCGGTACCGCCGTCACAGTTGGGTTACAGTGATTGTGTTACTTATATGTTACAGTGTGATTTCAAACTTAGACCTTAGAAGTGATGTCACATATAGGTATGAGCGTGATAGTTAAAAGTGTGAAACACACGGCGTTCAACTTTAGAGCTTAAAGTATTGAAGAGGAAGGAAAAGGATTGCATCGGATGGTAAAAAAAAATCAGTGAAACTAACTATTCCAGATATAAATAATAGATCCTAAATAGTTTTGAAAGGCAACTAAAACGATTGCAAACAGCTTTTAGTGTTACAAGATCCTTACACCGAAGTCGCACAAAATATTAATCTGGAACCCGAGACTTGACGCGCGACCTAAATAAAAGCCTTTGTCGCCTTTTGTCCCGGCTCGTTATAAAACGAAAACGTGTATTACGCTACCACAGATAAAGTTCGTGTTAATTCTTAATTGAATTTTTAAGATTGAAATCCAGCTGCATGCGCCTAATCTCTACTTTCACGTCGCCAAAGTTAATAACGGATGTTTTTATATCATTTTAGTCTGTTGCGAGCAACTTCGTCCGCGCGGATTTTATGTATACGCAAGGGCATGCCTAATCTACGACAAATTCGGAATAAAAGTAGCCTATGTCCTTTCCTAATTTCATCAAAATTAGTTCATTGGTTTCCGCGTTAAAGCCTAACAGACAGAGTTACTTTCGTATTTATAATATTGGTAGGGATTATCATTTTGTGTTCAAGTTTATGTGTATTTGTATACTTCAAAACGGGTCGTCTATTGTTTTAATAAGGGCTGGGGGCTCCTTCTCGGCTCTCTTGCCGGCTTGATGACGGTGTCACCGTCTCAGTGGAACAAAAACTACCAGTAAACTTAAGAAACAGGTGCTAGTACTCAAGACGCGTCGAGTACACATCTATCTATGCGAAGTACGACAACGGTACCAACGTCACGAAATAGATGATTGGGGAGATAGCGTAAAGGCGAAGTGATCACGGACAGTTACACAGATCAAAATTGAAGCGGATTTCGCTTAAGGTAACGGTAAGAAGTAGGTAAGGCAACTGAGTGAACGCGGAACCAAATTGGGGTGGCGAGAATCGTGCGCCTTGTACATACGAGTATACATAGATACGGGATTCAAGTACTGCCAACATTAGGTACGGTCGGGGTACAAATAACTTTGATAAACACATTAAAGGGACCCATACTATGTTACGCATTTTTTATATTTTCATCCCCCATCCCCACTTTCGGTGACCATCCGAAGTATGTGCCAAGACCGCTTTTTCGTTGTAGTGTATTTTGCACTTAGCTGCGAAGAGAAGCAGATGATAAAGAAAGAAGATAATAAAAATCCTCTCCAAACGTTTCCCCCCCGTTTACAACACACGAAGAACAACCGATGCGTTATATTTGAAATATAAATCTGCTAACAAAAGGTTTAGGCAAGGGCGAGATGAAACGAAATTCGGGCTGGAAATGAGATTTAACAGAAATATATTGCCGGGATCATAACTGGAGCGGCGCAATAAATATTGCAAGGAACAATTCGGCTGGATCCGTCAAGGGGAACCATTCTTTATTCTTCTACACATAACGCATCTAATGCGTTGGTGATAGAAGTAGCGTAATACGATTCAATTCCAACCCTCGGTTGAATAGTCCATGAATTTTATAATACACTTGCTGTACTGTAAAGCGTTGAAAGGGTTGGATGCGCCACAACCTTATCTCCTTTATATGGTTATTCAATACTGGAAACACAGATGATAAAGTTGTTGATTAAGTCGCTCCCGAATTCCTCTACAATGAAGCAAAATTGTAGACTGTAAGAAAAAATGATGAATGCAATTTTTTTGTGAAACTGACCTTTTAAGCTATCGCGTATTATTCTTATACAATAGTCAGAATTGGGCCAAGAAATAGTTAGATGTAATTGTTCAACTCATATCTGTTCATACATCGCAAGAACCAGGAACGTCAGTGCGCCGTACATCAAAAGCCTTCGTTATCTGTTTACGACTTGATATCCCGTGCGTTTCTTCCTAACCTAGAAGTAAAGTCGGACCACAATTTCAGCCGCGAGACAAATTTTAGATTTTTTGCTAAACAGCTTTTCCCTAAAAAATTTCAAACGGGATAAAACAATTTTTATTTACTTGTGAAACGCATAACAATTGAAAATGTAAGCTTGAAATGATTAAGTGCATAAAGTTATATCGAGAATAATGTTGGCAACATTATTCATAATTCGTGATCGTATAAGTTTGTCGCAACATTATTCACGGTTTGTTAGTAGACTAGCTGTTTACCCCGACGTTGTCTGGGTAAATTAAAATATAACTGTAGTATTAAAAGGAATTATGCGTATTTATTTACATCTTAACGGGGTTATAAATATTCTATGTTGCTTTTTACAAATCTTCAAAACTTTTGAGTCTTTTCAAAATCGGTGCAACTGATTCGATCGCTTCAAACAAACAGTCGACAGACGAAATTGGTATTTAGGTTTAGGTATCATGCAAATTGCCTTTGAAAACGGTTGTTTCTCAATCACGGACAGACGTCGATTTTATTTATACACACAATCTTAAGTCAAATCCAATGGATTTATCGTAGAGCTATCTGTCAACTAACGAAGCGACATCTGTTCTGGCATTTACTTGGCATTACCCGCTTATTGTTATCGGCTGACCTGTCACGGAGGTACCGGGTCTCATTAGCCAAAAATTGATGAGCCGTCATCCTAATAGATTCACCTATTAATACGGTTCGGCTAATCGAAAATCGATTGCGGCAGAAAAACAATAACCCCGCAGGTGTCGCCTGCATAACTTAACGGAATAACTTAAACAGAACCTCATTATTCATTTCCGATGACTTTTAAGCGACGTATTAACACTTTAGTGCGGCTCGTTGACAAAAGTTGCTTAATAGCCCCGTAATCAAGATGAACATAAAATTTAATTATGAAATTATTCATCGGATAGCGTGCTTAGGCTGCGCACATACGGTAGCCTATTAAAGTCAGATGTCGTTAATTTAAATTTTATGTACCACGTAAGCATGCGGTCCAGTTAAAAATGGCGTCTGTAACTTCACATCTGTGACCAAATTAAGTCAGGACTGCAGTGTTATTGATAATTGAATTCGAACGCTTTATGTCCCACCTAGTCGGCTATTACACCCTTTTCTTAAGACTACTCCAAGATTTCCTTCACGGCGCAACTAGATGCTACGTTGCCTCCGTTTTGGCGTAACATGTAAGTTCTAATACCTGGCATGTCCCTACTAATCAGTACTATTAATATGATAAATGCGAAAGTAACTTTGTCTGTCTATCCGTCTGTTACGCTTTCACGCGTAAACCAATGACCCGATTTTGATGAAATTTGGCGCGCAGGTAGACTAGCGTGGCAAAGGACATAGGCTATTTTTATTCCGAATTCGTACCTGGTTTAGATATAGTCCTTGCGTTTACATAAAATCCG
>DWFC01000411.1:0-11072 GCA_018247075.1 Hasora chromus | reverse complement strand
ATTACAATAGAGCACAATGTGTAACTACTGGAATGTCCTAAAATACGTTTAAGTTCAACAAACAAAGGCACAACGCAGTGACACTCGCTTAGTGTAGCATCTACACACTCAATACGTGTTTAACTTAACTTTAAAACATGACAACTCTAAATCGTATCTATGGCATTTTCAAACTAGACTAAAGTAACAAATCAGTCTTTCAATGAATTATCAAAATAAGTAATCATAATCATGTTATAGTTAACTTAAACAATATGATAAAATTAACATAAATGTATACTTTCATTTATAAGCTGTTAATTGTTAACATATTAGTAGAGGTATAACAGATTCCCATAAGAATAAATATATAAAATATAAGTCGAGACCAAACTTACACAAAACTAATGGCTTAATGAAAATATACATGAAATTAAAAGGAAATAATATGTGTAGTTCAAATTCATTATACATAACAATTTTGTATATAATTGAAGTAAACTTATATTTATTACGTATTAAAAAACGCGACGAATTGCTAGTGCTGTTTACAAACGCATAATTGAGCATCTATTCTTGCTAAGTTATTACTTAGAAACCTTCTAATTCTAATAAGAACGCCGTGCTTGTGCAAAATATCAATACACTGAAGACGATGTGAATATAATTATATATCAACAATGAATAATTATGGCAAATCGCAAACAATTATACTCTAATCTAACTCATAACATAAAGAACTATTTAATGTAGGTAGGTTCATAAATACGTCGCTATATGAACATGAGCATCACACGTTGCACGGCCCTTTTCTGATTGACTTGGAACTCCACGGTAGACGTAGGTGTGACATTGCCCTGAAAGCTTTGAAAAGGAAACGATGCACCGTGTTACGGACTAGAGTTAATCTGTAGCGAGCGTGAGGTAATGGCGGCGTTTCAGTCTATAAACATCACAGTCGCGGACAACAAATTGCACAATAACTCGTCTAGGCGGACCCATCCGGGCGCGGCAGTGGCCGGCGCTGCCTTTTTGACCACTGGCCCTACACGGTTACCGCTCTAACCAATACTTTACATCCTAATTAAAGCTAACCTATTTGCTAGTACATTAACAGAGACGTAAATGTCATAAAACATAAAATAACTAAAGAGGCAATAAACAAACATAAAATCACAAAAAACACCGCCACACCGTCTGACGGAAATTTTATTTCGTTATCAGGTTTTGCTGGCGCTTGAAATAAATAAAGAAGAAAAGAGGTAGAATATAAGTGGCCGCGGGGCCCATTGCAATCGCCCGGCCGGAGCGCCCGGTCAGCATGGCGTGCGCGCGCGGCGCATCCTATCAGTAACCTACCAATAAGTGCCTTATTCTAACTTTGTACGCCTAAGTCAGTCTTTTAGAGTGTTCGCCAATAATAGCAATATGCTTCTCAATCCCTTTCACTGCTGCAATCGAGAGCAAAATTGCGCGGCGGAACAATGACACCAGAAGGTGGATCAGGGTCGCGACGACGAGATACCGAAAGATCTTCAACGTGATCATCATCCGGCGGGGGTGAGCGCGGTGACTGTGGTGCTGATCGTGGTGGAGTTCGCGGTGTGAGAGCTGCATGCGCCGCAGCAGCTAAAGCCATGGCGTGCAAAGCTTCTCGTCCACCATCCCTCGTAGCCCCTTCCAGTGCTTGTTGTAAGAATGACGGGTCAATCAGTGGTGTAGTTGGCGTGCCATCTTCGTTTCCTCCGGTGCCACTCAAGCCATACGGAAATGCGGCACCGTTTGATTCTCTTTTGACGCTGCGGCTCATCGGGCGGCTTGTCGTTATACCAAGCTTCTTAACTTTGTCATATAAAGTACGCGAGGGAACGCCATATTTACGAGAAGCTTGTAATGCACTCATGCCGTTCCTCACGCATTCTATTGCTGACATAATGTCGGATCTCGTATACTGCTTGTATCGTTTCCATTCTGGTTTCTGTTGAGGTGGCACATATGGTGCAAGGCCGGATCTCACATCTTGTTGGAAATTAGTCGGTGGAGAAGATGGGTGATAACTTCGCTGATTCTCTTCCTCAAAAGATCGTTCTGTATAAGGAGAGTGAGCATCTTCTGACCGATCTGAGCGGTTGTAATGCGGTGAAGACGCTCTTGAAGATAGTCGACGGGGGCGATACTCAAAAGGACGCTGTGGGCTAGAGGGTCGTTCAGGTTCATGCGCTGAGCCATTTGAATGCAATCTTGGTGGCGCATGTTGATTGACTGGATGGCAAACGAGAGATATAGGTTGAGAGGAGTCCACAGGCGTTGCTTGAGCGAGCACGTTCCTAAGAATTGGAGTATCCCGAGTCGCTAACATACTAGAAAGCTTTTTACGTTTTAAAGGATTCATGTCGGTAGAGTCATAAGCCGCGGACAAAACGGGGGCGCTCGGCGGCGGCGGCCAACGGCATGTTTGTACAGGAGGAGATACGCTAGATGGCGCTGCTGGCACCACTCTAGGCGGTGAGGCGGCAGGAGTGCGTTCGTTACCTCCTGGTTTGCGACGCAATTCAGTCATATCAAAAAGACCTTTAACTTCCAACTGTTCGGCTACTTTCATGATCCGGGGTATATGAGCTTGAGTAACATTTACTTCACCTGTGTACATGTACTCAAGAAGTGCACGCATCTCAAAGTCCTTGACACCAGGGAAAAGTATGCTGCAGTGATCCATGGGAACATCAGCTAAGATAGATTGAAAGTATGGAGAATTTGCTGCAAGCACTACTCGGTGCGCCTTAAAGGTGACCTGGTCGTCGACCACTAAGGTACAGTCGACGTAGGTCTCTACTTTGATGAGAGCTTCTAGGATTTCCACCAGGTTAGTTTTGTGGTGGTTCCATTTCAGACAGAATGTCTGCTGTCCTTCACTACTTCCCATTTTGCGTAGTTGAGCTTCTGTAAAAAACGAAAAGTAATGTTTAGCATCGCAAGATTTCTTATTAGACTTCCGTTAAATGCTTACAATTTGAATAACAATTTAAAACAAACCAAACTACATACAGCTACATACAACTGTCTTACTAAATATTAAAAATGATTTGATCTATGAATGAATGAATATTTATATATATAACCTATACAAAAAAATATATATACAACTATAATGTTATACTTGAATCTTAATAACATTTTTCTTTAAAAAATTACACTTCAATAACAATATCACAGCTAAAAAATTAAAAGATAAAGACTAATATTAGTAAAGAAATAAAATATTATTAAAATGTAAAAAAAAAAAACAAAATATAAACATGTAAAAATATACGATGTTCACTTAAATTAAATAATTGTGAGGTAACAAGTTTTTTTTTCATTTCATGTCACTAATTAATTTAAAATAACTTATTAAATTTTTTGCTTCTAAAACTTTGATTAAAACTGAACGTTTTACTTATTTATAAATTAAAAACATTTTTATAGTATAGCACTTCAATTTATATAAATATATAGAATTTATAAATTATACCTGGTAAAATATCATCGTATGTTGAAGCAGGATACATAATTGTTACTTATTACGTTTCGACTATCACAGCGCAACTGAAAATCCGAGAGCGCAGTGAGCGCATAACCTTGCGTGTAAGTTGTGTGCAAGCGCGAGCTAACTACTGCGAACGTACGACTCGTCGTGCGGCGACCACTCGACTGCACTGCCCTTCCCCATTTACATATATCGCTTCGTAGCCCTTCCTTACTGCTAAATTGACTTTTTACCTTTTATTCGGCAGGTATATCGAACTTAGGGGACTGATGAAAGCCGCTACGCCATCGTCCCTCTTCTCATGTAAAATTGTACGTTCCCGAATTCTAACAAACGTCCTTGGGGGACTTTTTTTGTTTTATTTTACAAATAAGTTAAATTTTTAAAATAAAAATCTAATAAGTTATAAGATATGACTTAAATTAAAATAAAATTGTTACTTCGCTTCCGTAGCACAAATCTGCCTCTACGAAATGTCTACGAAAGAAAATTAGAAAAAGAAAATTTAATTAAAAAAAAACACTTACCCTTCACTAGAACAGGTAAAGATCCAGACTCGAAGAGCGTAACATTAATTGTTGATAATTGCGAAAAGAGTTTCGCATTAGCACAGCACGAAGTTAGTAGCACGATCGGGGTTGTTTCGCGAGAAAGCCAGTGGTGAGTACGCCCTGTGGGGGCGGTGTGCTCTTGCGAGCGTCTGGCGGTGACTGCTGGTTGCAGGCGAGCGCTCGCACTGCTCTCCGCCGCCGCGCCCCTCACCTCCTGCGTGCGCTTTTTACGCACGCAGCGGGCCGGAGTGCAGTGCAATTGCGTGCGGGCGGGAGCGCGGGGCGGTGCGCCAACGAATTGCAGCGCTGAGGAGGGCGTCCGCCTCGGTGTGCGTGAGTGCGCACGCGCGTCTTACACTCATACTACGCGTGTATGCGTACCACTCTATAAGGCCATAGATTAAAGTCGAATTCGGCATATTAAAAGCTAGAATATACGGGCCCTTTGTATGCTAACATTAAACTATGCGCCGTGTTTTGAAGGCGACTGAATATTCGTAGTTTGCTTGGCTGATTATAATTAAAATGTAATTCATATACTTACGACTTAAGACATTAGAAGAAAGTTAGAAAATAATTTGTAAAACTAATTAACTACTTATAGGTACCTAAGACAATGCAATCCCTAATTATACTATTTAAGGTGTGAATTGCATTTCAAAAGTGGGTCAACTGATTACTACAAAAATAATCTTAAAAGAAAAAAAAGATTACTTAAAAGTAATGTGACAAAGTTAATCAAAGATGACGGCAGAAGACCTTATTAAAATGAAAACACATAATGTACCTAATAGTCTCAAGTGCCAGCACTGATGCTTACCGTGCCTAAGTAGGGCTACCTACCTATTATAGCAGACCAGGGCAATTTAATATTCTTCGTTCAAATTAATAAAGTACATAACTATGTAAAATGTTCCACAGAACTGTACCAGCAAAATATAGTTCTCAACATATTTCATATTGTACTAATTTTTTAATATAATCATTCAAAACAGAGAAATATTTAACGATTTGCATAGATGCGTCATCATAGACCATGCGTACAAACGTTCTATAATTTGCCTCTACATTTTTCGCCCCAAACTTTCCAAAACTACGTTAACAACGCCGCGAATCGGGGTCATTGACATAATGCCTGCGTAGGGAACGCCAAAATAGCGCAAAATGCACTCAAAAATAGAACAGACAGTGTGCATAATTTTTGGTCGAACAGGCATCGAAGCATCCGCCGGTACTCAGCAAAAACACATTGGATCGTTTAATTTTGTTTGAAAGTTTATGTAGAAAAAAGATTACCCACTCAAAAAGACTTGCCTAGAATACTTAAATATTTGCATATGTATCAATTACCTATATTAAAAGGTTTTGTTGATCATTGAGTTTCTTAAATTTTCTTAATCAACATTTAAATGTGCCAATTGTATAAGGATATAAGATCCTTACTTACTGTTTCTAGTAAGGAATATGTAAAATAAACGTAAGTATTAATGTAAAAATTGAATTCTGAATAAAAGTTGATATATTCAGATATGATCGATACTTCAGTATATACTTATGTACAATAGTGTTGACTATCTCTGTGTATTTTAATAAAAGAACAAGCAATATTAATTTGTCTATAATGGTTATAGAGTATTAATCGGTTATAATGTCAATCTTCATCAGAGTGATGATGATACGGGACATGCGGATTCCCTTTATTGACTCTATTGTAGTCACATCTCAAACTGTTAAAGCAAATAAAATAGAAAACACTAAGGGATATCCCATTCCAAGGCGTTAATTTTAAATCAAATTATATTCTGAATATAAACATAAGTGCAAACCATTTACAAAAGACTAATTCAAAATTTCAGTCGTTTTTGTTTTTTTTTGTTTGTTTTTATACTGAAATGTTTTAGTATTTTTATTGAAGAATACTTAGATTAACCATGTATAATAAAGAAAATATCTGTGATATAGATATTTGTCTGTTAGATATAATGCATTATAGTGTAAGAAATCGCTTGCACGTTGCTATTTAAAACCGCATAATTAAGCAAACTATTTTTCTCACGGGATAATTGTGTGTAGGAATTCAATGGTATTAACTCATAAAGTAAACAATGGCAGCAAAAGCCGTCGCCACCTCACTGCGAATTGAAGAGTGCACTCGAATCAATCGTTTGCATATCGGTAGCAGGCACTCACTGTGAAATGAGTACTTTCCATATACGGGAATGATATTTACATACCTATATCAGCAATACGCCACAGAAATCATAATTAACAATCAGTTTTTGCGAAAAATCAAATGAAGATAAGAAAGCCAAACATACTTAGAAATCATTAATGTTTATCGCTAATTCTAAGTACCTACCGGCTGAGATAATAAAATGTGCCTAACTGTTTTAACAGTAGTGGAAGTATAATAGTAATTAATTAATTGATTATTTGCACTAACACTGTACACATGGCCGAAGACATGGTATCGGCGGTCAACCACACAACCGTTAAAATTAGATGATAATTTGGTTATTGCCCCGGAAACACGAAGCAGAAATGCAAATGTGCCTTTGTTAATACTTCTAACAGTTATGACCTTTGATTCGAACGCACGTAATTAGTAGATACTGAATTTCGCAGACTCAGGCAAGCTTAGCGTATTAAAAAAGGAACATAAAATGAATCTTGGGAATTCGCGTTGATATAAATTTAGGAGTCAATTGGTCCACAAAGCGATGCATAAAAGCGCATTATGCTAATACCAGCATAAACAGTGCCCCGCGACCTATCCCACGGCGAGCGCGCAGCAAAAACAGCATGCGAAGCGGGGGTTAGGAAAAAACTAATAAAAAAGCAATAATGCGATCCCGCATGGTGGCTTGTTGAGTTCTGAAATTGACGCGGCTGATGAGACCAAAGATGGGGATCGCAACTCCAAAATGATACTGCCTACTGTTATTTGTAAACATTGGATATGTTACATTAAACAATAACTTAAACTATTTGAATATTTTTCAATCATTTACGTGAAACTACGGTATGATTAGATTCCTGTTCGATATTCATGCATAAGATAATCTACTTCCAATTTTACCAGAAGGAATCAAAACGATCGAATGGGTGGTAATGAATTTACAATAAAAGTTGTATAGAATATACAAATGATATGATAGTGTAATGTTATTTTTTGTAATTACAAGTCAATTAATTCTCGCAGTTTGCATAATGAGCGAAGGGGTGGGCAGCGTAAAGATATAATTGTAATTTCACGCGAAGCAGCCGCCTCGTCATTTGTCACCAGCATCCTGCCACGCGCCCTGGCTCAATTTATTGTTTAATATTATCTGGGGAGCCCTTACCCTCTTATCTCGCATTTACTTTTAAGAGACTATTTAACAAAATAGGAACCCCAATCCAAACGGAAGCATTACTTACTTTGCATTCTTACTTCTACCGAAGTGAATTAATTTGTTAGTTATATTTGTTAACTCTATTAGCGATTCAGAATGCTAATGAAATCATTTCGCCGAAGTGTCAATAATAAATGTAATATAATTTCGCACTTGTCTTTTTTAGTGTCTTTAGTTAAATATATGTTTAACTCAAAATAAATGACACATTGAAATTTTCACGGATTACAACCAAAAAAAATTACGTTAACGCACATTTACTACGTAAATAAAATATGAACACTTCTATTCACACCTACTCATTATGTAGCGTCCTAGAGATGTGGCAATTTTATTCCTGACTTGATGCGGCTTCAAATTCAAACAAATTCGGAGCGGGCCCGTTTGGCGAGCGGGGCGAAGCCGGGAGCGTCCGGATGCGAGTCATTGTAGCGAAACTCCCCGAACCGAGGTGAAACAATACACTCTTTCCTGTCATTGTCTAATGCTAGAATCATAATTATAATATTAGCAATTTCTACTTTTATGACAAATTAAAAAACAACTAGTTGGTGAAAGTTAATCATTTTTAAACCGATTACCTCATAAATAATAAATTAATTAAATTAAATACTGATATTATCCACCTGATCGGAAATGGGTCAGGAGTGTTTATAAAAAATGACTACTAAATTAAAAGAGGGCGGTTCTGCTAAGTATCGCTGTCAAAATATATCGGCAAGCACCTGTCTTGCAGACAGGGCGGCGCGTAACGAACTTTTCGACCCACAACCACTCTTCACAATAGTTTTATTCTTTAAAGTGCATCCCAAAATTTATGTTTAACCGTATGCGTACCTACCTACCTAACCAAAGATCTACATACATATTTGAAGCATTAGAATTATCTATGCAGTTTATTTGCTACTTTAAAAGTAATATTTTACTACGGCAATTTATTTATTAATAATGCAATGTTTTCTGCGATAAAAATAAAATACCTACTCTACTTACTAAAAAACACAATGCGTAAAAACCGCATGGCATTTCGTTTTCTAATCAACCCCTTTTAAGTATTATTCAACCTGTTATTATATTAATCAATTATTTAAATCTATATATTTGTATTTATGAAATGTAATAATATTTGTAAAAGTCTTGGCTATACCTACATCTACATATTTACGTTGAAGTTTACCTAATATTCGCTCCCCAACTCGCCGCCATGTTGCCTTCACCCGAAGCTCTATAAAATAAAACAACCGCGAGCTTTCTACTTTTTTACTTTTTTATTCAGGATCATTTTTCTTGCCGGCCAGGCCGGCGGATTACTGTGCAGCCTTACTTTCAAAAATAGCCTTTTTGGTGCTTAAAATAGAGTCACATTAGCGGTTGCAGGGGAACATAGAGTGGACGTCCTTGGACGGACTCGATCTGCTAGCCGCGAGAGATCGTCGCTGGTCGATGCACTGATCTACGTTAGTTTTAAAATGCATTGGAAAGTAGAAAATGTAATCAAATTCATGGAAGCTTCGAGACCTGCTGTATATAATTAGGTCCAACACGCGCGGTCCAATGAAGCTCGTATATATGCTTATAGAGATACGACGGAATGTCGCATTGTTTTTTAGTAAGTACTCGTAATATCATAGCCTAGTGAGCCTAAGATACTCTAATGTCTGCAATGATGACTGTTTACGTGGACGGTTTTGTTTATTAATATTTTAACAATAAAATTCATTCCTAATGAAACAAATATTCTTAATACTTTATGCTTTCTAATATCAAACTACACATAATTTTAATACGGAGCCCATTTTGGAAATAGTTAAAATCTTATGCATATACACGGATATTGATTTTAAAATCAACTGCAAAGTTGTAGGTACATCTGTTTGTCATATAAGTACTTTAACCTTGTGTAAAGTAGCCCACACCAGCAAGGTAGAAGTACCGCACCCGTTACTAATGAGATAGAACGTAAAACTCCACTAATTTACGACATGTGTCGCTAAATGTTAAAACAGCCTCTTTCGTTATTCTAAATGAATATTCCATGCGTATATATGTAGGTATATATGTCTACTTCGAAATCTCTACAAACTTTCCAACTGGTCATAGTTCCAACTGCTCTTGAGAAACAATAAAATGTTAACAAACATGTATGTAGAAGGTTAGTTTACTTTACTAAACACAGTCAGGATCATTTTTATAATATTAACGCATAAATAAATTTCTTCAATATTTCACTTAAAATTTTTTTTTTGAAAATCTTTTGAGCTTGAGAACTTACCAAAATATAACAAAATAATCGCATACAACGCGGTACTAATAATTTGAAGACCAGTGCATTTTGTGTACAAAATCAATAATATTTAATGGCATGCGTTATTTCCGTCCGTGCACAATGCCATCGCGACCGCTTCGACGGTGCGAATAGATGGCACCCTGATAGGCTCTAATTGCAGGTATCATTCGCAGTCAACTCGTATTCTATACCACAATAAAACACGTGGGTATATTAAAACACGGCTATAATACAAGCAATGCTTAATACAAAGTAGTGAATATAACACAGAACTAGTTTCGATCGACGAAACCTACGTACACATAAATACGTATATCAATATACTTATATAAATAATTTAATTATGATTTATATACGTCCATACTCTAATAGTTAGTTATATGTGGAAATTTAAATGTAGAGATTTAAATTAGCACTAATTTAAAAATGTTTGTAATTAACATATAATTTTCTGGTACATACAATCGAAACTTACATTTTTAATTGTTTTATTTGTCCATACAACATATGCACAACAACAAAAAATATCATAGGTTTACAAGTGTTTTATTCGCAAGCACCCCTAATATTGACAAGGGGTTGTGGCCAAAATTGTATTTTTATTATAATAGCTTCGTTTTGTTGAGAGCCAGTCCGCTAGGGTAAACATTGTAGGGTGCTTTTCACTACAAATAAACTGTATACAATTGTATCCTGTAATTATACGTGAATAATGTTATTGCATTTTTACCACACTTGCTTCTACTTCTAAAAATAAGGCAAGTTGTTCCATTACACTTTTTAACTGGTTTGAGACCGCTATCATTTCTCTGTCATTTGATAACACTATTCTCGGTTAACTTTTTTTTAAATCTTATAGTTTTCAACGAACATGATGACCGTTTTGTAGAACACGACGAATTCAAGTCTTCTTTTGAGCTTTAAACTTATTAACCCAGTTGCCAAACAATAAGTGTACAAAGATAGTTTCAGAGATCAGAATGGACGTACTTAACCCTAAATTTCCGTTAGGTGTAACAAATACTGACAGTTTTATTACACAAATAATAGCAAAAAACCAAGCGAATATGTCTTCCTGTCCATACCCAATTCGACCCGCATCAAAAGGCTTAGTATAAACCCCTTTTCACGTTTCTAATATCAAAAACGATTGCCCATGACGACCAATATTATTGCCAAATATGACTTGATCCTTATCCCTATGAAAGAGGTTAGTTATGTTATAAGTTTTAGCAACAATAAAAACATAACCAAACCCTTCGTAATATAAGGAATTTAGGCAGAATCATAAGTCATCACCATGATTGTTTTATATGTGTATAAGAGTATTTTTA
>DWFC01000410.1:0-11075 GCA_018247075.1 Hasora chromus | reverse complement strand
AAAGTGTTGCAAGGGTAAAGCTTACGATTATCAATATTTTTTTGTAATTCATTATACACGGTCTATCGTCGTGCCATTTAATGGAGACATTTGGATTTAGAGGCATGTTTCAATCAAAATCATCGTCACAGAGAAATTCACTAAATGTTCTGATGTGGTGAAAAAAAAGTTACCTTCAAATCTGTAGGTGCAGAGGAACTTTCTACCTATTCTTTTCATAAATTGAATGTCTTTATGGAAAGTAGGTACGGGGACATGTACACAGTATACCAAAGTTAGGAAATATACTACTGGTGGTTCAGTGTTTGTATAAGGGGAGTACCTAGTAAGCGCATGTAGTAACATGACAGCATACGGCCGTTTCATATAGGTACAAGTCTCACGGAGACATACAAAAGGTATTTTTATAAAATCATTGCCTAAGGAAACCAATATACGTAAAAAAATATCGAACATTAATATTTACTTGTAACATGATAGTCTTACGAATAGGTACTGTTAAAGGAGCGTGACGTTGGAAGGTTGAACTTTGTCGGGATTCACGTTATACGTTTTTCGTAATAATGTAAACTATTTATTGTAAATTGTTTTTTTTTTCACATAGATGTAACTAGTAAATGTTTTTATTAAGAACTCAGTGAGCCCGTTTCATCTTATACATATATATTTTAATTTGTGCTGTGTTCGTTAAGTAAATGTAAATTGTATTAACTGTATATTGTCGATATTTTACACGGTATTTATTTATTGACTCATTTAATTAGGTTTGCGTCTATGTCGAACGATTCTTCAATTGGTTAATTTATTCTAAGGCTGTCTGGCTGGGATGCATTTCTTTTATTATTTAAAATTTGCTCAAATATCTCATGTTTATGTTGTGATTTTGTTGTAGCAGTAAGCATTGTTTGGTTGCGTGAAATTTTTGAAGTAGTTTCCAAGGGCGATTATTGAAATATTATCTAAGAGTTGTCGTCCGGGAAAAAAATATTCGCTTATTATAAGTGCAATCATAACCTTCCCTTGCCAGATAAAGTCTCAGCGTTAATTTCGGTTTGTAAAATTATTGATTGGATTACAAGTTAGTTTTATTGATTACTCTAAGTTTTGATTGTTAGGTGAACTGACAACTGTCTTTAAACTTTCAATTAGGTCTCTAGAAAAGATAACGGATACCTAATTTAATCAATTTTATTTACCATTATGTCCTATCAATTCAAAATTTATGGAATATAACTATAATTAGTAACTTAATAAGGTTAGGCGAGACGATATTGTCATAAATATATAAATACATGAAATTAATAAAGCATAATGATTGTACTTGAAGATTTTTATTGTATTTACTTCCTTCTTTTGTATACTGAATAGTTTATTTAATATTATCATAAGGAAAAACTATATCACGTAGACTTAAAAAACACTTGAAAGTTTATTACTTTAAAATTTCAAAACTACTAAAGATTTTAGATGTAAGAATGATATTTTTTCATAAAAATGAAATTCTGTGTTTAAAATTATAAATTATTTCATGCTATGCAATTATAATTTCTATTGAATTAACGAACCATCTACTCTCAATTAACTTCTAAAAGTTGGATACTTAATAACACATTGAATAATAAATTGAGTTAAAAGTATGCATTTTTAAAAACAGTTGCAATTTTACTTTACTAATTTACTCACTTATTTCTCTTAACAATTCGAAACAATAAAAAGAAAACATTTTTTATATAATACAGATTTATTAATTAAAGATGCATGTAAACAATGCATTTAATACCAAAAAACTTGTAGTGTCTTTTTATATTAGTCATTATGTTAACAATTTTGAAACAAGAACTAAAGTTGGATTTTTGTGTATCTGTTAATTTATTGAGCCAGTGAATATATCATATTAAGATTTTATAAGAAAAGGCAATTTGCGAATTAATATATATTTAATATTTTTCATAATGAAAATGATGCACATTTCAATATCTTTATAATGTATAATAATTGCTACATAACTAATGCTACATATTCCCTTGCAATAAAACTATGATAAGCAAAAAAAAGTATAAGTCAGTTACAAAGGGAAAATGCGGTAATAGTGTTTCTGTTCAGAATTCATTCCCATTTCTCATGCATGCAAATGAAAAGTGTTGTAACACAGTCGGATCGCAGTTGAAGACGGCGTCATTATATACGTTACCCTAACGACGAAATAATGATTTCGCGTGATAGAGGCCCGGTTCCTTCCGTGTCAGTCACGGGTGATTGGCCCGCCCCTCCCGGCACAAATCTGAAAATTACTTTTTTCTGTTTCAACACGAACCGGCTTATTTATATGGCTAGGTGTGGCCCACTCTAATGAGTTTTTAATAATGCCTCGCATCCAATGAGCGCTGAAGGCGCACCATTATTCTCGACGTAAGGTTGAACTAATGCGATTTTGACAAGTTCGAAATTGAGGCAATTATGGTTTTGCAGGGTTTTAAATGACGCCGTATTTATCTGACTGACGTACCGCTAATATGATGCGCTCTCCGGAAGTCATTTTCTGTTATGCAATATTTTTAATCTGTATTTTAAAAATCCTAATGCGTGACAATCTCACATCTTTAATTGTCAATAAGCATAAACACATCCGTAAATTGTCAGTTTATTAATTACTGTAATCTATTTTCGACTAGACAGGTCTTGGATTAGACTTTAGATAAATTGGGTAACCTCATATGAGGTACCTATGTCTCATTCCACTGTTATCTACTTTATATCCTTCTACAAAGTCTAATCGAATCTAGTCAAATAATTATATTTGATTAAAATTTAGATACTGCGGCTACGCCTCAATAATTGCAAGCTAATATATTTATTAAAAGGGCACAAAAATCAATATAGGCTATTAAGTACAGAAATTGTTAAAACTTGTACTCCAAACTTTCCTCCAAGGAGACTCAAAAGAGTAGGAGCATACGTTTACAATTGACAATATTGTTATCTCGGCTCGACCGTGAACCCAATCTGGAGCAAGTGCAATGGCACATCAGAGGGGCCTCATAAATAACACTTGGCTATCATTGTGGCAGATGACTGACTGACCAATTTATACTGACCTTTAAACCCACTGTGATATGAACGTGCTCGCTTTGATGTCCGATGGACTCGATACCAATAAAGATCTCTTGAATGTGAGGAGTTAACAACCTTTTTCATGTCTGATTTGGTTTTGCACATATTTGCACGTGTTTATTATTGATATGAATATTAGAATTTTCAAAGAGACTCAAAGCAGAGTAGCACTTAAGTTTTTTTTGTGAATAACAGACTTATTCTCTTGGGAATCTTGCTTGGAAAACATTTTACAATTTTATTATTAAATGTTTTCCTTAAATTTAAGACTCACACATTGCCATGTGTAATTTTTAACTGCTAGAAATGATTGCTCTTGTAGCTCTACTACATGTTTAAAAAGCTATTACATATTCCTTATCCAATCGTCAAAGAAAAAAAATTGTAATGAGATATTATTTTACTTTACTCTTCAACAGCTTATCACTATTTGTTAAATACTAATGAAAATAATGCAAGAATGAAACCAGGAATCTGTGCAAAACTAAATTTTACAAAATAATAATTACACAAATTAATTGAGTTTAATTTGTAACGAGTTAAAAAAATAAGCTTATAACGCAACTGGGTAGCAATTAAAATGAACTTAAATTAATTAGCCATTAGCATGTTGATATGTGGATAAAAGAACAAGTGGCCCGGAGGTTTGAAAGGCGCAGTGTCCCGAGATGAAGACATAAATTACAAGCAATCTTTCACGTGCGACCTTGCCTCATAACATTCAATTTTATTGACTGCAATAAACCAAAGCAATGGTTAAATCAACACCGCCGTATCGATATAAACACCTCGTCAATATTCTCCCTCTTCCTCTAACTTATCGCTCTCTACCCACGATAGATAGAGATGGTAGAGCCACTCGGTCATTTCGCTTTTACTCAAAATAGTTTATGAGAGCTAAGGCGTTTCCTCCGAAAAAATGTATTAGACTCTATCCTGTAAGCCGTTGGGTTGGGTTTGTGTTGCATTTCGAAATTTATAGGTTTTAAATGGGTCCTTAAATCGCAATAACGATTTGTTTATAGACGCTCGTATGAAGCCGGCAATCTTTTGTATAGAGATTTTAATTTATGACACGTATTATGATACGACATTTATTACTTTAAAATGAATAAGTATAATGTAATAACCGTAATGAGTGTGTTATTAGGTTTTTGGGTGGAATGATAACATAATATGCTCATTAAGTTTTGCTAGTATGTTATTCAAATTAATAGTACTTATACAACATTTACTCTAAAGGCATATTACAATAATTTAATTATTTGATTGTTGTTATAGTATCATTTTTTGTTTAAGGTTAAAACGGGATTTAATAAAAATCGAAAGTAGTCCTTTTAATATTTGAATCTTACTTATTAAATAACTTTTCAAGGAGTATATGAAGTAACTTGTACATCCAAACTTGAAAATGTTACTCATTTAACAGTTTTTTTACTGTTTCACAAAATCTAAATCAATGAGACTGTCAACATACTATTAACCTAAAATTAACCTTACTGTTATCTCTAATTCCTATACCAAAAACTGTATTAAATTCGGAGACAATCAGGTTACTTTCAATATTAGAGTGATCTGAATTCAAATATTGGCGCGCGCGCGGCTGCCATCTTGTCCTGGGGCGGAGTCCCCGCTCGCCCCGCCCCGCCGCCACACCCGCGCGCCAGCCACTCGGACGCAGCCCAGATCATTTGTTATAATGTACACTGGGCGACGCAGGTATCGATGGTTGAAGGGACTGGTATTATTATTACATGAAATCTGACTAGAAATTAAAGATCATACTTGTAATTAGAGAAAATTCCGTCTATGTACCGCGACATGGACATGATTTGAGATGTAATGTGTTCCAATGTAAAGGAAAAATAAGGTTTTACTCTCTAAATTATATTGTAATTGGTAAACAAACTTTGCCAAAACGTTAAAGTATCTTAATGATGCAATTTAAGTAATCTCACCTACCAACAACGTAATTGAAAAAGTACCATTTTATTTAAACTTAATTATTGTAAGTGAAGCTTAAGTTAATTGTATAAAGTTATTTGATATAAGTATCTATAAACACATCTTCACGTTCAATTTAGAATAACGTATTTTTCGATTCAGTGGTGAATAAGACAAGCGCGAAAATTTCCAAGTTATTTCCTTAAGACATAGGTAACCTTAAGGTAACATAAAATTACTTAATTAATAACATCATAGTTTAATAATACTAGACTGCCTTTTGTCACAAAATTATGACGTACTACTAATACATAAATCTTACCTATATGTATAGAAAGCTATGGCTATTTAATTTCAAAGGTAATTTTAGAGTATTATGAAAATATCAAAATAATACGAAAATAAAGGACAAGCGAAACTTATTACCACTAGATACACATCGAGCGTTGTATTTGAGGATGACATCGATTGAGCTACGACCATCTCCTTTCCATATATGGTAAGTTATATACTTCTGTCCTTGTTAAATAATTGTTGCACTTTTCGTCTTCAAACAGAACGGCTACGGCGTAGAGGGAGTTACGTCATGTAGCAAGGCACGTATGGACTCTACCTAGCTATCTGGATGTAGAGCTCAACCTTATATCCACTTACGCAGATTTAAATATAGATAGAGCCTGCAATTGTGAGATACATTTTTGAAACACGAACCGAAAGAACGGTCAGTTTTTGTTTCAGACATTTAGAGTAACCTGTTTACTACGCTTAGTCTACGAAATTGCTACGTTAATAGTAAATTTCTCGTTTAAGGAGAAGTAATATTGATCTCACACACAAGCTGTTTATGATATATTCATTTAGGTCAGTACCATCGTCACTAGTACCTTAAAAAAGGCAAACCTACTCGCTTTTTTGTCTATCAGCGTAGATTTCAGTGTGAACGGGCAGACAAGGAGCTTGAATTTACCTCCCAGGAATATCAACGCATCTACGAGAAGCATCTAAGAAATATTCATTGACTAAAATTTAAATAGCGTTATCAGTGAAATGAAATGAGCAGGTCAATTTTGCTTGTAAGAACTATTAAAAATCGAAAGGGTCTAGAGGATACCTACCACATTTTTTCAAATTTAATGTCGAAACTCGGCTAACCTGCTTCTCACAACTTTAGTGCAGCTAAGAAGCTATAAGCTAAGAAGTCAATAAGTCCATATATTTAGGTCATTATTTTTTAGGAAATAATTAACAACTAAACCTATTTTTAATACTATTATTATAATTAAATTAACGATCCTAAAACAAACCATGTCCAATTTACAATAAGGATACCTAGAACTAAGGTACCAACTTTTCTAAGTAATATCTCTTTTACTGCAATGCCTACATTATTTAATATATTAAAAACGCACGCAGGTGTAGTGACTGTAAGTTTATTATTAAAATCTTCACTTACATATCCACTTGAAATCAATTGAAATGTTGGAGTATCAGCTTGCCTACATGGACATAGAAGTCGTAAATAATTTGTATAGCGTAGAGGTATGCAGTGTGATTTTCATATTACTGTTAACAAGACGTGAGACAAATAGATCAAGAAATATGAACGCACAGAATATGGTATTTCCTTTTTGTTATCTCTAATTGAATCTGGCGAGTGATAAGGCTCGTTTACTTATTAGTGTAACGTGTCTACTTACTCTCGTTATCCTATTGACTCTGCCCACGGGCATTGGAAACGTACTCCCATAATTAATTTATGGTTTCCAATTATTTTATTAGAATTTATTTCCTTAATACATATATAAGGTATACCCACGTCTAAATACTATACATTCTGTAGTATGTACATAAATGTAGGAATTTAGAAAATGTCATTGATATTTTTATTGTTTAAAAATAGGGATAATAAGTAAGTAGGTACAAAGGTATATTTCATTCTGACTATTGGTAAATTTGAAACCTGTTTGTGAGTGCTATAAATAAGTAACACACATTTATTATTATCCTTTATCTATCATTATCATAGGATCTTTTACCCCTAGATTTATACGAACATTAAATTCTTAGAGACCAATTAAAAAGTAATTCTATTTTAAAAGAAATTTCGTGTTTCACGCAACCTCTTTATTTACAACGCAAAACATCTCGATTACACGCTGAACGATACGTGATTGCGATTGTGGCAATAAACAATGACGATTATAAGTCGATTTGCGATAATTTTATTCCTGCATTTATTAGCGAAGGAATCGTGTTGATAGCGCGTAATGTATAACCTAGCGTAATACTACATATCTATAGAGACAATTAAAACGTCATCAGGTAAAGATAACACAGACAGATTAATGATCATTTAACGATAATGACACATCACTCGGACATTAACACGTGCTTTTTAAATGCCTCCCGATCTTTGCTCGTGCAAGCAGATATTGCTGTTTCAGCAATTAAAACGAAAATAATGACATATTGTATTCAATAGCAAAGTGCTTCTTCATAACGCTTCGTAATAATTTTATAGCGTGTATCCTTAATAACTTAGTTCATACTTATATCACATAGTCGTGAAAAGATATAATTTATAAGATAACAACATCATATTTATTCTTTGGACTAATTACCAACAGTTAATTTTTCATTTCTTACAATTAGCATGTTAATAGTTAATTGCTGAGCAAAGATAACGCTGTCAATAAACGAGTGCGTAATGTAGCATACGGGCAATTTGTAGGTACTTAAATATTGTTTACATACATAAATTTTATAAATATCATTACTTTGCTTAGTAGTTGTTTATTTTTAACTTGCAGATCATTAATCAGTAGTGAGCTGTGATAAATCTACCTACGTTCGGCTCTAATCCGGTAATTCAATGTGCATTTCTTAGCTTCAAAATATTTTGACGTACATCACTAAAAAATCGAATGATTCTTGATGCGTCGCGTCGAGAATCATAAATATGATGTCCCGGTGGTTGCTTTCACATGAATCGTGCGGCCGACATTTCGCCCGTCGGATATCCACAAATAGATCATTCCGACGGGAATAGACGCAAATGCCGCTCGGTAAAAGAACAAAACCTGCGTTACAATGTTTCTAATGTGAATTCTTACCCCGTGACATATTAATGAGATACTGATATGAAATATGTGCAATTGGCAAATAAATTAGATTGTTATGTTACTACACATGGTATAATTAACTAAGGATCTAACGAAGCCTTTACTTTATTTTTTAATAAAATTATTATAAGATGAAAAGAAGTAACCAGACTTCTGCGATTATGGAGTATTTAATTAAAATATTTATATATTTTTGGTAAAGTTTACCCAATTTTGATAATTAGTAGATACACTATCGATATTCTTTTCTTCGTAAGTTTCTTATGCGATTTTTTGTTCTGTATGTACTACATATTTTTATCTTTGAATTCTTTTTGTAGTGTTTACTTGTAAGTAAAAAATAAAAAAAAATGTCGCATGTCTATTTGGCATTTTAATGCTATAAGATAATATCTAAAACGTGTGAAGTATGTTCACTATCTATAATATGACACGGGTTCGGTTAAAGCTTGCAAAGAAAAATAATTATTAGAAAAATATCTGTTAGTTATGGAAAATAGCACCATATACTGTATTTAATAATACAGTTAAGTTAATTTGAACGTTACAGTTTCAAAGTTTGCGTTCTGTTTATAGTTTTTATTTTTTTTGAACAAATATCCTGGAGATGAAAAATAAGCACAGGTGTTAAGCACAGGTATTTATCTTATTAATAAATCGTATCGTATTTCAATAGGTAGGTATATTTTTAATCACCGTACATACTATAATTAATTATAAAATGTTTATTTACCTACCTGAGACAGAGGAATGCAAAAATTTACCATGTTATATGTAAGCAATCTACTGTACATACATGTATAGGAATGTTTTAATTACTAAATATAATCTTTATCTTGTGGCTTTAAATCGACAACCAAATTTTATTGAGATGAAAGGGATGATTTTCTAATACTTAATAAGCAAGAATAGGCTGTTATGAATCATTTCAGGTATTTCAAATGCCTAACTTTTTTGTATCTCTAGCTGGTAGAGTATTCAAAATCACATCAGTACCTTTAACTTTTTACCTGATATGTCACGTTAGGCACGTAGGGTACCTTAATTTCTTCTCTACCCTGGTAGCCATTACGCAATTTCAGCAAATTCTAAGTAAACCGTAGGTACCTTATATAACACTATACATTAGCTACTTAAAAAATGAAACGACAATCTAATTGCACCTGTGCGAAGTGAGGCGGTCGCTCGTAATGAATATACGTCATTGCGTCTCATTCCAGAATATAATTTCAGCAGCTGATTACAGTGATCATTGACGGACACTCTCCACCTTTTTCATGCCGCCTTTCAACGCGGCCCGGTCCAGTGTTCGCACCTGTCTGATTAGCTCTTAGTAGCTCTCGGGTTATGTATTTATAGTGTTGAGTCTGCCATTTCATTATGAACTAAGTTTAAATATGATATGTGGGAACAGTTTAACGTTGAAGGGATGGGTAAAATGTGTATGAAAGAAACGGTTACCAGATTCTCAATACAACTTTATTTATGCATGTATAAAACTTTTTCGACATAATTCAACATTGAGATTATTCAAAAATCATAAATCAATAAGTGTTACAAAAACCTTTGCATATTTTATATTACACATTTATTGTTTGTTATATAGTTATTTACCTGCAAAAAGTGTCTTAATAAAATTATTGTTTCTTTATTACGCATAATTCACTCCCATTAAAAGAAACATCGATTACCCATATAGCATTGTACATGAAACATTAACAAACACAGCTCATCAAAATATTACCATGATAATAATAAACATTAGGAACGCATTACAAACAAAAATCGTGGTTCGAAAGTGAGACATTAGGGTTACTAAACGACATTAAAGTACTCGTGACCGTACACTTTAGTATCACGAAACTGTTATGCAAATGATGAGAACCGACCTTCAACCGACAAAGGAAAGCGTGGCAGCTCCTACCATAATCGACGATTGAGCCTTTCCATTACAACTGTGTAATGACACTGTGCAGACTTTGCTGTGTGCGCTGTTAGAGTGACAGACTAGTCGAGTGAACACAGTCGGACACAGTGCGCTCTCACCGGCGCTGTGTGCGCGGCCATCGCTCATCGAATGAATACCGTTAAATAGCACCATATTATGGTTAAAGATCATTTGTTGTGTTCCAGCAGCGGCACCATTTGCGACATTGAATATTTATGTGGTGTACAATAAATGTGCAAATTTATTATTTTCTGTGGATGTGTCTCCTCAATGTCATAAGTCACTAGGAAATGCAAAAATATACAAGTAACCTGTATAATATGAAGTTATATTAGGTATACTTAAATATATTATTATATATTATTACTTCCATAAAAGGGAATAGGTGCAATTTTTTCGTTTGATTTCATTAGTAAACTAGCTGACCCGGCGAACTTCGTACCGCCTAATAGATAGTCAATTACAATTTTTTTTTCGGCTTTTCTGTATTATACTATACACCTATGTAAAATATTATTCATATAAACCTTCCTCTTGAATCACCATATCTATTGCTGAAACCTGGAATTAAATATAAGAGGGAAGCGACTTAATTTAAACTTTGTAAGGATTGTAATAACTTTAATATCTTGGAAAAAACATATTTACTTTAATACTATATATGGATTTATTTTCTTATATTTGATAAACCACATGACAACGATATATAGCCTACGTAAATGATGCCACGGTTATTGAACAGCTTCCGTTTAATATCCGGACCGGGTTAGTTCATACCGTATTCCGATATTACTCTGGTGGTCTGCTTGTCCCTACATAGTTAGTCAGGTTGAAATATGAATATATAAAATCATGTAATATATTGTATTAAGAGAATTACAAACACTCATGATCTTTACATATTTAATATTGAAAATGGTTCTGCGTTAAGAATAAATAAGTTTGAAGAA
>DWFC01000409.1:0-11076 GCA_018247075.1 Hasora chromus | reverse complement strand
CGAGCGGAATTAAATCATACAAAAGCCACACAGACAAATATGAAATCTTGTGCACTTGAATCGACTATAGTATAACGGTGTCTATGTACCTCAGACGTTGTCGACACGAATATCATATTAACAACCTCGTGATCTACGGAGATTTATATCTGTTTCTGACGGCAAACTCTATCACAATGCACTAAATATTACTGTATTTTATGATTTACCTTTTGATGTTTGGTGTAACTTTGAATAATTACAATAATATTTATGTGCATTTAAAAGGTTGGCGTGATTTTTGTCGACACGGAAGGACATTAAAAATACATGTTGATTTGTATATAAGCACTAAATAACTAGTGTGTTAATTAAAATCCTAACATTATTTTCTCCCATAGCTTGATAGCATAAGCGCACCAGTAGCAATCTTCGACTGGGACAGCAGAATGAACGCGATGAATATAATAGGCGCAGCGCATGTGTCAATGTCAATCTAATACGTATGTAACTTTATAATGAAATAAAACATATTTAAGCTAAGCAACTGTAATTTCCAAATGTCAGTGAAATCAAAACAAACTACACGCTCTTGTAGCAACATTCGTGACAAAGCGAAACAAACACAACTAAACAGTTGATTGCGCGAGTCATCGACCCCGCGCCAAATGTCGAGAACAATACTTAATGGAACGCCTCAGAATGATCGTGTATTGAGGCTGATCTTAAATTTTATTATAATAGTTATGAACTAGTATACGGATCTAGGAAACTGATGTTGACGTAGTAAACTCTGCTATAAAATTTTCCTAAACTGCTATTTATTTATATACAGGCATGTATAGTCTTGAATGTAATAAATGCTGTACAGCAACCTAAGAACTCATAAGATAAAAGAAAAAAAAGAATAATTTGACAAACAATTCGGTTATTTATTTCAGTGATATAAGACATTACCTTTCGCTAACGTTTATCGATACTTACATTTAAATCAGTTGACAAAAACGAATACGACAAAGGATCAGAATAGTATTGCGGGAGAAACGGCAGCGTATAGCTAGTTGATAACAAATGTGAATTGAAACTCCAATCACGGAAACGAAGATAAGTAATAGTGGTGCAGGTACACACTTGCCAATTGGCAGCTGGCTTATAGGCCGTGAACTTGACTTTGACAGACAATCGAGCGCCGGAGGCACCGGTATCAGATCGCCGCGCGGAAGGGCGAGAGAAAGGCCGTTCCGGAATATATTTATACTTGCACGCTGGCATTTGTATAATCAACACAAAGAAATATTACAATTTCTCTTTAACCTACTTAACCGATTATTTGTTTCGATTTTGTAAAAAGTGCTACTGTGTGCTGTACTGGCTTCTTAATAGATATTAAAAATTATGCGTCGAGTTAAAAAATACAGAGTTCTAATCTCTTACATTTACTTTCCTCGAAGGTGTTACCTTAAAATGTGTTATTAGCAGTGCTAATAAAATTTCGAGTATCCATCATCTATGAAGCATCATAGAGAGACGATGTTAAAATTACTTCTTTTCATTACATATATATTTCGCAAAACGTTACCTACTCTAAACTCTTGAAACCCAAATAACCTATTGGCATACTACCAAAAATTGATGCACTATTTATAAATCGCTGATCAATGACATTATCCAATTAGAATTTCAAACCCCTGAGAAAATATAAACGTTAACTTATATTTGCAATTTTAGATAGTATGTATGTCCACATAAATAGTGGCAGAACAAAGACAGTTGTAAGTGCAATCGGCTAGAACCGTAATTTGTGGGAGATCGGTGAGCGATGGTTTCATAACGTCCAACATTTCTCATGGAGCCGGCGCGGCGGGCTGGCAGGCACGCCTCACGACACTGTCGCTTTATACCGAAAAGATCAATCAACACCAACTCGTCAACACATTTTCCTCCTTACTAACAGCCGCAAAAAGATCTTAATCCCGCACCATAAGCGCCCGTTACGGCATTTCTGCCAAGATTGATAACACGAGGCCGAACACTCACATAATTGGTAACGATTATTAAGAGAATTTATATTCGATAAGTTGACAGGTCTTAGCTAGAGTTAAATTCAATTTAAACTGGGACTGAATTTTAAGCGTGACACATTTACATAGCTGTTTGTTTACATTCATGAGCAAATAGTACACAATGCCGGAAATTTTAATGATTTACCTACTATGAACAATTTACAATCTAATCAAATTTATGACTTCAGTATAAAAATTAAATTATTAAATTATATAATCACAAATCAATTAATTTAATCTAATATAATTGGTTTAAGACAGAGAATTAGAAGATATGTATGAATAAATATTTAAAATAAGTGTAATGAAGTCCACGTTGTTTATTATTAAACAAAATGTAAACTAATAGATAATTTCCCAATGACCTTTATATCGTACATTAAATCGGGTTATGCAATAATTTATGGATTTATTTTTATTATATTTATATATTCATACTACTTGGCACCGATAAAACATAACAGAAATGGTTTCATCTCTAGATTTATTAATTTTTAATTATTTTAAAATGTAGGTTTAAACGAGCAAATGAAAACATTCATTACAATAAAGTCTTGTTACAAAAAAACTCTACTTTACCCTACTCAATTGCAAAAAGTTACGGATTTAGAATACTATTTTAGCTTATGGATTATGAGCAGTGTTAAGTGTTTTTCTGCCTTATCGAGATGCATATAATCAGCTTACATATACGGCGAGCAGTCAGCATTCGAACGAGTATCGATGGCGAGCGCCGTTAATAGGCGTTTCGCGCCCATTTATTTTCAGTTTTAGTTTTTGTCCTCACACTTGCTAGCACCTACGCAACATCTATGAACTAGGGCTGAAGACTCACCACCCATTAAATTAATTATTTAAAAAAAAGGTGTTATTTTTTACATAACCGGGCTTCCCGTCTATGAACCGAGGCAAAAAATTGAAAACTATGAATATTATTAAGGAATAGGTTTTCCTTAATAAGCCAATAATGCAAAATATCGGATTCACTGTTTAATTAATTGAAAAATAACCAATAAAGGCACAAAACTGTTTGACTTAAAGTATTAACAACATAAAGAAGGACATCTTAACAAAGATTTATGAACGTCGCGTGTAACACAATTGTATACAGTGGCTCCGGCTATATCGGATCCGGATAGCAATAAAATAGCGGCGGTCAAACTGTTAATTGGCAGCCCTGGACGAGGATTGCTATCCGGTGGCGGTTGATTGTACTCATCAAGGATTTCTGCACTCAAGGACGATGCCGGCTAGACGATCACTGTCGAACGCCTCTTATTATTTCTCCTCAGACACATCTCGTTTTTGTTTCCACTCATTTATATTCACGATTCATATCGACGGTTAATCTCTATAAATTGTTTTTTCCACTCTCGTCAAGCGCTAAGCGTCCATCCAAATTACTGAGCGTAACGTAACGTATAGGACTGCAACGTTTTGATCATTTATTCAGTAGGTTAAAATATTGTAGTAATATAACAAAAATATCTTACAATACAAGGGCAAATCATATCGCAATTTGGCGAAATAAATACAGAACAACATTACAGATACTAGTTACCGACCAAATAATTATATACTTAAGTTTTACAACACATTCACAAAAGATATATTAACAGCCTAAGTTAAACAATAAATATTTTATTACAGTCCCGGTCTTTATATCCAATTGGGGCAATTTAACAACTTTCAAGGTTGCTACGACGGCGAGCACATGTTTACAATTAAGTAGTTATCCGAGTAGATCTCAAAGCGCAAAATAGTTTATTTAAATCAGTTTTTGCCGAGGGAGAACCAAAGTAACAAAAACGATTGGCTATGTACATCTATGAGGTTCACTCACCTCGATATTTCGAATGTGCGAACCTCATTGTCTGCTACTATTTTTTGTGGCATATGGCTCGTTCATGGCAATTTGAACGGACTATAAATAATTACAACTGGTAATATTTTGCCTCGGTGTAAGATAAATCTATAAGGCGGTCGACATATCGTACATTATGATCATATCATTAAACGTACAATGCAGTTACATTTGACAAAGCATTCAGCGATTCAAGGGTATATGCAAATATACATCACGTCAACAAAGCGCATTCAAGTCAAGCCAAAAAAATAAAACATCGCAGCGCACAAGGACAAAAGGACTCCCAGACCCGTCATACGTAACGCGAGGGACATCATATCAAGTCTCTATTAAGTTTATGTTTACATTTAAATAATGATTATGAATAAATATTCTAATGGAAACTCAAACAGAAGTACGTCATTCAGTTTAGGCACGCTGATTAATAACTGAGCAGTAGAAATTAATATTGTTACCGACACGCAATCAATCTATCGTATTGGCAATTTTGTTTCTTGTTATTGTACAGCTTTTTCACGATAAACTGCTAGTGAATAACAAAGGTCTATTAGCAATAAATTACACTAATTATATATAATATAAGTGAATAACAAGATTTGTTTTGTTAATACACGTGTAACCGGGATAGGTAAGGCATTAAGGTTTACCACACTCATTGAAATGGCTGACGTGTTTTTAGCTTTCAGCAGTTAACTCTGAGTTTACACTGTTGTATAATTTATAACCGTCCATCTGCTTGCATCGAAGGACAAATTTGTACTGTGTGAATCCGGTAACATGAAACGTATAGTAATCAATATAACACAAATAAATTTCAGCGTATCCTGGCATATTACACGTTTCAATAATATTTTAGTAACACATACAATTGAACATGTCATGCCGTGTCACATGTTTATGATTCGCCGAAATTTCGTATCATTAATTAATATCTATTTAAAACTGTAGGTACATATATGTCTTATACAAAATAATATTCATACATAAAGAAGGCGACATTGAAAGTGACATGACACACAAAACAAAGGCTATACATGTAAAAACACGATGTAGCGCTAACCTGTGGTTTACAAGCACTGAGCATGTGCGAGGCGAGTGTGAAGTGCGCGTCACATCACAGACCGCAAGATTAATGCAATGCGAAACGCGAGCGGCCACCACGCGCACAATACCACGATCCCGGCTCGACGACGCTCTTGACATGTGTTGTGTGTTTATGCTAGCCAATTAACTAACACTCAAACAAATCTAACCGACGTCTTCCAACATGTTAACCAAGTTTGTCTACAATCTGTCACATCACATCATCACACTAAAGCTGTCGATATATTACAGAATATTAATCTATACATAAACTGTTTTTTTTAAGAGGCGCCGATAAAAAGCGTGTAGTTTTGAAATTTAAAAATAAACCAATTGGTTTTATTGTTGGTTTTTATTCTAATTTAATAATTCACCTCTACAGGTTCGCTAAAAAAAAAGAATTGCAGATATATTTTGAACACTCAATAAAATGCTATGAATATCAAACTAACAAGGCATCTAAATGGGCTTGAGATAAAATCGCGGACAAAAAATGTTAAACTTATATAATTACACTATCTATAATCGCGAAACCGGAATAACGTTCGATTAGTAGAATCAAACGAATAAATAATCGAGAGCACACACAGAATTTACGAGCACGTGGATGCCCATGCGCCGACATTTAATACAAAGCCTTTATCAAATTTAAGCATACATAATCGATTTTCATGGCTTTCATAATCTTTTTTCACGCCGTTCTGTGAAACTTTTCGATAGTCTCCTTTACTTATCGCCAATAATTTCTTAACATATCGATTATTTATTTAAAATTAATAATTGATCCTGCTACTGTTTACTCACACTAATCAATATAGGATTTATAGTTACCATGTAATTCTTTAAAGATCACCAAGCTGTGGCTGTACTGTCATTATTTACATATCTCAAGGATTATCGTAGCTAAACGGAGACAAAAAGCCTTGGACAAAGTATATTGGACACTGATTAAGACTTTTACAAACAGCTTTACTGCTGATTCGTGTACAAAAGATCTATGAGGCCAGTATTGGTCGAAAAGGAACGGTAGAAAGGATATATTTTTTATGTGATACCGGAAATAGTTTTGAAGTATTTTGACTTCTTATTTATTAATGCTCGTGTACTCCTCCATAACATAAAAAATGTGTAATTAATTCATAGCCCTTCAATTTCGAGCCACCTGTAACTAAAAAAGTTTTTAGTGCCAAACTCTGTTATTGATTCAGCTTTTGCCCAGACACACGAAAATTATGGTTAATAAAACGCTTATAGAAACAGATGTAAATATAAAGCGGAATTATTTTAATGTGGAAACGTAAAATAAATGATAACGTTCTATGTAGAGTTGCTAACCGACGATGCCAAACTCTTGTACACAAACTTTAATCCGTAAAACTGAGCAAAGAGAAAATAAATGTGATCCTTAATAAATTTATGTGTATTATACAGATTTTATAAGCACCAATTTTTGATGTCGACGTCCACACGCTGCCGCACATTCGTAAAACGTGATGTCACTCGGGCGCTTTGTCACGTTGTGAATACAAGTGCTACAAAGCAATGCCCAAATAAAAACATGATATAATTTTGTACAACTACATTGGGGTCCTTTTGCGACTTTTTCAAAAGAATTATTATTAGAATATCAAGATGATGAATATATTCATTGGCGATAAGGATAATACAGCGACTAACGGAAGGGGTTACACGTGTCAATCTTGGAAGGTAATATTTTTCTTAGAACATTTATGTAATCCCACTACATATTAACATCTTCAAAATAAATAGTACACAATTGCATTTTATTCTTTTTACATTATACATTTGGTGTTATAATTTATTGCATTATTGAGCTGATGTCGAGCTGAAGTTATTGTTAAATCCAAACAAATTAGTTGTATTTCACGTCACAGTACTTAAAAACGCAAATACTCTGTATGTATATAAATTGATATTGGACCATTAGATACCGTATAATCATTACGTAAGTAAGTCTGTGAATATGATGTTAAGGCGTGAAGTTTAAAGGTGATTTATAAATAACAATATTTTTCAAGTAATTAAGGTTTGAGAAATACCTATTTCAACTCCATGTTTAAGCAAATCTTCTAATCGAGACTTTAAACGCAAGAAGTTTAAGGTTCTTAAAAACCGGCCAAGTGCAAGTCGGACTCACGAAGGAAGGGTTGTGTACCATCGTTTGTTGTATGTGAGCCCCCCTAAAAAAAATATTTTATCTTGTTTTCAGTATTTGTTTTAGCGGTAACAGAAATACGAAATTTGAGAAAATCCAACTGCTTTGCTATCGCAGTACTTGATCCTGGTGACAAACAGACGGACGGACAAACAGAGAAGTCTTAGTGGTAGGGTTTTTATCCTGTGGTTACAAAACCCTAAAAAGCAATTTTTAGACCTAAATAGCAATTTTTATATTCCAGGCAGGTCACAGCTAGAATGTAATAACTATTAACATAACCCCATAAGCCCTTGCAGGGCATTGTTAGAAAGTATATTAAATATCCAAGGAAAGATAAGGGAGATAATTAATTTGATAGATGTTGATCTGCTAATTAGGACCTTTTAACTTGATAGCTACGTAACACCTATTGTTTTCGTTTCGATCTTGTCTTGTTACGATCGCGTTGAAGCCCATTTTTTGTTGCATTGTATTTTTAAACAGTTCTAAAATGCGAAACTACTCTCGATGTTAAAATCGAAAACATAAAAAAATCATAATTGTGATTTATCAGGAGAGCTTGTACGATCCTTTAGGGGCGAGCGGGCGCCAACCAGCGCAACGCGAGGCGAGGCGAGTCGAGGCAGGGCAAGGCGAGCCGCACCGGCGCCGAGCCGTCCGTGACTCAGAATTAGGCGAACCATTACCATACCTGCGATCACTATCTACAGATCCCGACCATACCTAATTAAGGTGTTCACATTTAGGGTGCGAAATGGACGGAAAACCTCACGTGTAATAATACCAGATGCATTAAATAAACTCGTGCATTAGGTAGCTCCCCGCTCGTTACGCTCTAGTGTTTCCGAAAGAACGTAATTAATGATAATATTATAAATATATTAATTATTTATATGATAATTTTAAATTGATTGCCATACTATATCAATACCTTATGGAGATTGTTCGTATACACAATTAATAGCCTGGAAATTTGTTTATTACTGTTGCGGCATAATATTAAAATAAAAACCATGGAACTATAATTTGAGAAATAGAAATATAATTTAGTCATTATTATGAATTTCATAATAAAATTATGTAAAACAAAAAGGAATATTTAAATATGTCCAGTAGTCTAACTCGTCGATGACAAGATAGCAAGAAGCATGCCGCTACTTCCTTATCCGCTACGCGATGTAATTAGCCCTAGGAGCGATGTCTCATTTAAATAAAATTCTAGCTGATAAGTCCCGATATGCAGTTATGCCATGGCGATGTAACTGACATCCTTGGGAAAGATCTAATCGCTCATTAACTAAGTGATGCACGAGAATCGAGCAATTTTATTATAGTTCGTGTAAAAAGAAATAATGATCTAGTCAAAGGGAAATATAAGAGTCGATTAAAAGTTGCATCTAAATGCGAACCGGTATAAAAGCGGCGATACCGCCATTAATATCTGTTGTAGCATTTACGTTGGAATTCTCTAGAAATTCTCCCGAGTTCCCGCGAAGTTCAGATCGTGACTTCGCGTCGCGTTCGGCGCAATTTGCTTAGCCATACAGTGCCGGTGCGCGCGGCTCTAATCATGTGTAAAATATTGCAGTACCTCGTCAAACCAACGCGGAATAAAGACGGCACGTCAAAAGTCGCTGCGACTGTTCCAGATTAATTGACTGCGATAGTCACTGCACGATTATGGTTGTCGCCACTTAGTAAATACCAGCCACGAACGTGATCATCGAATCTACGTACATCTATACTAGCAACAATGCACGGGGTATTAAATTGAACGACCAATGCGAATAAAAATGGGCGATTTGAAATATAAACAATCGATGGTCGTAAATAACAATAGGCACAAAGTGGTCGTTTAAATAATCGTCCACACAATTCCCATAAACGCGTGAAAAATCGGCGAGATCAAGTTGAACGCGTGACCTCGAGTCGGCGAGTAACAAGACGGGTGTTAGAACAAGAGACGCCAGCGGAGGGCCGAGGGCCCATTAGAACAATAGTAGCGCGCAGAAGCGTGCGATCATAAAGTTACACCTACAATCAACGTGAAGCCATACGAGCGCCCGACCTGCCCCAACATAGCGTGCAAGGATTATTCAAACCTCGGATTGTAGGCTTTCACACGTTAGCTTGTCTTTTTTCTTGTTATAAAATCAACTAACCTATTAAGTCAACGAATATACGAGAATATTTAAGAAACCTTAGAAATAATATAGAAATTAATTTACGTTAAAAGCAGGGTAAAGTTTGGACAGTACGAGATATTTGTTAAGTTCGCCAAAATTTAACCTATACTATAGTTTACTCGAAAAATAAAGATTGTAAAACGTTTCGACAGATACAAGAGTAAGTGTTGTTCCGAACAAATTTCCTGAACGTTCTCCGCATTCTTTCGCTGTTTATGCAAATTGATTTTAGGGGTCGGGCCGAGATCTCTGTTACAATTGTTGCTTTGTTCATGGTGTGTGGAGGGAGAGACGAAGTATTCCCACGCAGGCGGCACACGCGGATACGGCGGTTCCGATCGTCGCCTGCACTAATTGAATAGATGTAGTTACGAGCAAGGACGCCACGTGACATTCCGCGCACCATTTTTGAGTGTCGTTATTTCGTTTAGTACATTATTTAAATATAAAAACAAATGAAGAACGATGCGCGGCCTTTTTTCGTGGATATAAATATTAACTACGATTCCATGAGAATAAAATTACTTATGAAGATGAAATCTTAATGGTGGTCATATTGGTAAAGAAATATATACAACAGATAGTATGTACCTACGACTCCCCATTCGTTGCGATATGTATATAGATCTAAAGATATTCATCCATCTTCGACGTTAACAAAATTTAAAATACCTAATAGAATGTTATAACTCATTTTTAACACATAAACAAGATTTAATTTTTTTTTATCTACATGTGTAACAGCACTAGAGCATAGCATGCACTTTACATCCAGTCAATTACATATCATGCGGCTATTACAGATACAATCCGTAATGATAAGTGACAAGGCAGGAGCGAGCGATCGCGGCGCGGTGCGTGGGCGGCTGAATCTTCCGATGTTATCTGCTCCATTGCACCGAGTGGACTTAAACTCTATTAGCTTCCATCTCAGTGGCACTTTTATCAGGTGCGATTTAGTCATGCAACGATTGGTAAAAAGCGTAACAAACATAACGTTCATACCACATAAAATAGATAATGAGCTAATTGTTTAAATTAAAATAGATATAAAAACGAGACGGTTACAACCGGATGTAAGTCGCAACGCCAGTTCTCGGTAATAATCAAATGGAATATTTATGTATATCAAACACTTCAAAGGCTTTAAGGCAAAAGAAACATTATTAACGCTCTGGCGGCTCCTATTTGACCTTCTAAAATTCACTGAACTTGATATCTTTAAGTATTTTTCTGTTTGATTATTTCGCTTTCCGATAAACTATGGACCTATCGGCGGACCGCAAATTAACCAGTTAAATACAAAAAACTAAGGACTATTAGGTAATATAATTCAATTAGTTGATTACCATCATTTAAATATAACGTCCTATTGTTAACACTGTAATAAACCTCTTCATAGATTACAGGATAATAGCAATAAAACAGACTACGTAGAGTACGTAGTGGAGCTTTGTATGAACAATTGAGTGTTATTAAAGTAAAGTAATTCAAGGTGACCGTCACGTAGAAAAACTAATATTCTAGATGCAAACACTTCCTCGTTAGTATCGTAGAAGTCTTGTAATTGTAGAAAAACTTTTGTAATAAAATGAGAGATTGTTGTGTAAATAAACAGTGGTCAATTACGGTGGTGGCGCGCGGCTTTGTGGCGCATTCAGAAACAATCGAAGCGGTGCGATGGGCGAGATACTGGCCCGTAATAACTCTAATGGTGAG
>DWFC01000408.1:0-11076 GCA_018247075.1 Hasora chromus | reverse complement strand
ATACGGATACGGATACGGATATCCGGAACATCACTAATCATAAAGGGGGAAGTTTAAGCTTTAATTTTGTTTTTTGACCTCATAAACCCCAGAAAACGAAAAATCTTAGGAGAATTTCAAAAAAACAGAATTAAAGCTTAAAATTCCCGTTTTATGATTTCCAACGAAGAAATGCGCAAAAACATTTTTTACCGCAAATAGGGGACCCACTCATAACAGAACATAATAAAGACAAAAAATTACCGTTTGCTAACTTTAAAAAAAATGGAAGAAATAAAAGCCAAAATGACGGTGAACCCTCTCCTTCAAAACGGCGTTGATTAAATTGGACTAGGCTAACTACCGGCGACATGGCATAAAAACCGTCCCGGTACTCTTTTTATTTTTTGTCCGGAAACTTTTGGCCCGTACGTACGTAATTATATAAACAGAAATATCACTACACCTTAAGTAATTTATAATATTATATAACAATAGAAATAGGAATGTGCATATATTGATTTTACATAATAATTTAATAAAGAAGAACTAGAAAAATAATGTTATATCTGGTTTTAAATTTATAATAATATCATATTATTTGAATATGCTTAAAAACTAATGATTATATTACGTGTATAATAATATTTGCTATTGCATATTAAATAGTAATCTGTGTTTTCGATTTAATAGGTAGCGAGTTAAAATTTAGGTATTTTTGTGTGTAATGTGCAAATCGGCACATACATCTACTTCCCGTTAATATGTGAATGAATGCAAATTTATTTTTAATACTACTACAGCAGTTATTGTAATATAGCCTTCATGAAATCTGATTTACTATAATAGCATACTTTACAAACAAATAAATCTGTAGCAACTATTGCTACAGCATAGGTGGAAAAGTCAGCAGCAGAATATAAAATTACATTTCAACCTCTACTACATGATTTAAGCAATAACTTTATTAGTCTTATATTATAATAAATCAGTATGTTATTCATTGAAACAAATACAGTCGAGCGAATTCTTAAAGTGTTTGACTCGTAGCAAATTCTAAGTGCTTAAGGGAACTGCGAATGTTGCTTAAAATATATTTTTATTAAACTCTTAACTTAGAACATCGATTTATAATTAGTTATAAGTAACTGACTGCGGCCAAATTTGAAAGTATCTCAAAGTAATTATGAAAACCTGTAACTAATAATATGGAAATGAATGATAATACACAAAACGAAATAATATAAACAAATAAACTATTTGAAAAAACTACGTGTGGCAACATACTATTTACCATCTCTCGGCAAAAACATAATGTTACAAAATAAGTATTAATATATGATAGGATTCATTTTACTTAACGGCATATTTATTTTCGAGGAAGTCCCATACCTTTTTGCTAATTTTCTTCAGACAGAAGCATTAATATTGTTTAGTATGAATTTATCAATATTAACCCTGATTTGTAACCTGAAATTCCTATGTAAATTTAAATTTAAAAATATACTTTTATTTTTCAAAAACATGCAAGCTCAGGGTTGATAATTATTTTTGTGAACAAACGTGGACGTAGACAAAAAATATAGTAATTAACAGTCTATTAGTAATTCGGTTAAATAGAATGTAAAATGTATTGCATTGTTATATATGGTAACAATATATTTGTGACATTCCACTAGTGATTAGCGACTAGATTTATATAATACACATATATATCGCCATAGTACCTACTACTACCTGCAGTTATTGGTATCATGCCATAGTTAATGCTGACTGGTGGTATGAAATTTTATTATATTTTGTCCAACTTAAATATAAAATTAATAAATAAAAATAAATAGGTCATCGAAAATAATATGAAAACATCTATTAAGAAGCATGGTTTCCATTATACGTATGCGGATATATAAACTTAAAACATAATATGAATAATATACTTATTTACTAAATTCAAATATTTTTGAACTACATAGGTATTCTAAATTAAATAAATTCTAAATACAAGGAAAATGGGTAACAAACGAAGGTAACAAAAATCACAACTTCGCCATACTATTACAATACTTTGCACCGCAGTCAGGAAAAGCGTTTAAATTTCCGAATACCTTAGCCTAAAACTTTATAACTCTAATAAAATATTTCTCTATGAAATAGGTACAAACAAATAACAAGAGGTAAGTAGTACATAATATAATATCAGTAATAATTTTATAACTGTACGACTTAATACTATTTTTTAAATATAAACATTTCAAAAACTATCATGTAGTTAATGAATGATAGATAACCGCACAAGCCATAGAAGGCAACCTCAGACCCGTACGAAATTGAGAGATTGACAATCAGTATATCAAACATAGTCGAAATTGCCTTAAAGCACACATGATACGGTTTAACATAGTGAAATTATTTATTGCTCGTAGTGAAATATGACATGATATCATACATACACAAGATACACTGATGACTGTTAATTCTCACAAACACATTTTAGCAGTAAATAATGTGTTCATGATCGTTTAATTTAATCGATCTATAAAAATGAATGAAAGTAATTATAAATATGATCGTTTCAATTAATATATTGGTTTGGAAATCAATAACTCTTACAAAGTTTGCATTGCATGTAATCAGGGCCTTCAATCAGATTCCAATTCTTCCCATATCTTTTAACTTTGGAAAAATAGTATTATTTCGAGTGTAACTTAAAGTATTCAAAGAACAAGGCGTAGTCACACACCGGTTCGATCAGTATGTATTGGTTATTGGATTAAATAAATCTTACCTATGAACTTACTACATATGTAGTATGAATTGTGCATTTGTTTACAAAACAAAAGTCACAGTATAAATAGTAGGTGCCTTAGCGAGTATTTGTAAGTTTTAATTTTAACTAAATTTTAATAATTAAACCTGCATCAGTGTATCTCATAGCCACTTTTACGCAATATTTACGAGATTAAATAATTTACTTAATGCCACTTTTTGAGATTCCTTTTTTTTGCAAATAGCAACGACACATGTACTATTTGGATACATAATATAGATCAACAGAGTAATTAAAGTAGAGCATAATAAGTCAAAATATATTAGTAAAAATTATCAAGGTACATGGTGACAACTAACAGATACGTGTACATTTTATATTTTATGAACCATATCCTTAATATTTTTCATAAATACCACATATTTTGTTGTATATCCCATTATAATTTAGCAACATAAATACGTAATAAATGTATACAAATTGTTGTCAGTTAATTCTCCATCCTTGCAAACAAATATATAGGTAAATAAAGATGGTTGATAAATAATATAAAAAGTAAATTATATTTATTTTGAATGTGCTAGAATTTAACGCCGACCACGAGTAGCAGAAGTGTTACTTACCGGCGCCAAGAGCCGCCGCGGCACGAGGAGTCTTGCATTTCCCCTCGCAGCACGCACGGCACCAGGCTGCTTCAAATCAGCTAAATGAGAAGCGTAGCCGTCGTTTAAAACAGTTGCCAAGTTATTGTATTTCTTACTTATACGTCCAATAGCGTAAATCTGCCTTGGAGACAAGCCGCAATTATGATAAACGCTGATATCTTTTCCGGAACCGTACGCAGCATGAAGAATTATTCCGTGTTCAGTAATCAGATTATTTAAATGTGCCGCTTTATGTCCCAATGGGTCAGTTGAAAATCCATCCGAAAAAAACACTAATCCATGAGGAAAATTGTGTTCAGCTAGCCAAGAGACTACTTTTCTTTGTTGCATATCAGGTCTTCCTGTTATGTATAATATGAGATACCCTAAATCTTGCCAAAAACGGACGACGTCAACTGCTCCAGCCCTCACTTTAGGATCACGTCCAGTAACGGACACGCTGGCCGTAAAGGAACCATCGATGCTAAACACTACACACTCTGTTTGTGGAGGAACAACAGCCAAATGGAAATTACAACTGGTTTGGTCACCCCGTACTACCGCTCTCATTGGATAAATTCCACATCCAACACTTTGTTTGTCAGTTAGTGTATAAGTAATTCTTCCAGTTTTGTCAGTAACTACTGTGGACAAGAGTATCCACTCTCCTGCTGGCGGGTCTTTCATCATATGTATATCAACCTTTTCTCCAGTTAGAGTGATCATATCTAAAGGTCCATACATGAACCTAGCTGTAAATGTTAGTAAACATCCCTCTTTAATAATAACATCATTGGCTCTATGATTAGCGGCCACATTCTTCAGTTTCACGGACGTTCTCTTTCGCATCCATTTTTCTCTTTCTTGTCCTGGTTTAAATAAGGAACATTCTTTGTCTTCAGAATGTCCGTATAGAGCTAAATCAAAATGCCCAACTTGTCTTAAAATAAAAGCTATAACATCAGAGCTCTCCCAATAACTCGCATGAAATAAATGAGGAAGAGCATTAGTTGGAAAGTTAGCAAGTCCTTCAGGACAATAAAGCGCATAATCCAGTCTCTTTGAACCCCACCATTTTTGCTGTAAAGCGTTCATTGTAATCAGAGGAATGTTGTCAACTAAACCGCTAATAGTACTTTGTACTGATGCTTCAGAAAGTCGCCTTAATATTGGTGTTGGTGGCATTTGTAAATGATCTCCAAATAATTGAGGATGACTTTGTATTAATTCCATCAAATGGTAAGGTTGACCATTACCTAATGGATATTTAGCATATCTAGCAACATTTATAGGTGGTAAATCTGTGAATCTAGCGGAGAGCAGGGGCTCTAATCTAGATGCCACAGGATCCGTTGGATGAAATAAATTGTAAACTTGTTGAGCAGGTGGTTTCACTATTTCACGGAATTTCTCATCCGATATTTTTCTGGAGGCAAGTATTAGAGACAATGGACTTCCGAATGTAAAGAAGTCGCTAACTTCAAATTCTAATTTAGTCTGATTGTCACTCGCTGTCGACGACCGCCTTCGGGGCGTAGGAGCTTGCAGGTGGGATTTATTTAAATATTGTTCAGGTTCATTGGGAATAGTGATTTCAGTATCAAGTATACTGTTTTCGCTATCGTGGCGCGATTGATATTGCATAGTTCGGCAAAGAGCGTCATACGCTAGCACAGATCCCATACTGTCTCCTACAATACATACTTGCCCATTAAATCCCTTTCCGTCATCAGATTTTACGAATTCGTTATACACCATATTTGCGGAATTAATCGTTTTTGTTACAGATTCAGTGTATTCCGGTGAATTTGTAGCTATTAATGGAATTGCACCAATAGGTATTAAGTCATTCGTCAAAGAAGGCGTTTCCATAGTTGACGGAGAACAGTCAAAACTATAAGGGCTTAAAGTAGAAAGTACGCCAAGAGCTTCAGTACAAACAGAAGGACAAGATACCAGTTTAATAGTTATATGGCCAACCAAAGTTGGATAATGCTGCCTCATGACAGATTCAAATGCGCCTTTGAATGTTGTTACATCTGACTTTTTAGCTGTCATATCTACATTAGCATCCAAAACACTTCCAGCGTGAAATACGAGTATTAAAACAGTCGTTGGACATGTTCCATGTACTGGAGTATCTGGGCAGCCGTCAATACTTTGATGACTTTGCAATGTAACCATTCTTCGTGATCCTCTTTCAGACGTAACTCTTTTCAAAAAGTTGGGGTTAAAAATACTGTCTTCCTGATTCTGATCACCTTGTGTTGGTGACACATCAACATCGGCTTCATCCAGTGAACACATTGAGGACCACTTATTAAAAGTTGATTCACAATCGTAAAACTCATCTTCAGAACCAGTTTCAGTTTCCGATTCCCTCACAAGAGTTTCCATACGCCAGCTCGCCATTTGAGCCTGTAAACTCTTTATAGAATCTGATGAAGAAGATCTGAGATTGGATTTCGGCGAACTCTTGTGTTCTGAAGGTGGAGTGCTCTCAGGAGATAAATGTTTCTGAATTCTCTTTTCAACTGTACTTTTCTTAGTTGTAATTGGAGTAGCGAGATCTTCGTTTTTCTCAAGACTGCTCATTGTAGCTGCTAGGGATTTAGAATTCTCTTCAGATATGTCTTGATCGTCACTTGTGTCACCCGCCATTTTTTTCTGTAATGCTAGTTGTGTCTGTCTTTCTATTTCACGTATATCATCCATAGTGAGACCATTCCATTCATCTTGCCAAGCCCATGCCTGCCTGTGAGCTCTAAGCATAGTTTTTCGTAGTGCAACATCGTGAATAAACTTCTCCAACTTAGTTTGCATTCCCCAATAACGAAATTCTACTCTACAGAGTTTATAAGCACACATCAGCGATTTTCCGTTTGGTAAAGGTTGAGGTTTTCCTTGGACTTCCTGCCAATAATCATCTAACCAGGATTCAGTAAGAGGTCCCCTTTTACACTTTTGGGAAACAAAGAGTTTTGGATCCTCTTCTCTAACATAATCTGCTCCATAAAGTTGATCTTTCACGACATCTATAAGATCAACTATTCTATTTTTTAAGTCACTGCCAGTAAGTTTAAATACATTATCTTGGTGTCCATTATCAGCAAAATAATATGTTTCTATTTCCAAAGAGAATTTTTCAACAAATGGGCAAGTATATCTTGTTTTTGTATAGGGATAAGCATTCCAGGCTTCTTCAGAGACAGTTAGAGCAGATTTAGGAAGCAAGCTTTTAAACCATCCCGGTAGGTGACTACCAACATGATAGATTTTTTGAGTATATTGCCCCTTACCACCAGGACCATTCTCATAAGGTTCATTAACTAGAATTTCGACCCCACTGCCCTCACCAGAACTTTCTTCTCGGCTTTTCTTAGCAATCATGTACAGTTGAGCGATTCTATATTCCTCCACCGTAAGTGGCAGAGGAATTCTGTACTCTTTAATGAGCATCTTGATTTAATATTTTATTTACATTCAAGGTGGTAAACAATCTGAAACAAGGTACAAAATATTGATTTAATGAGAAGTATATAAATGAAATACTACACATTATGAAAAATGATGCAATTTAATAATATTGTACTTTAAGTTTTAACTTAATTCCCACTATACAGTTATACAAAAATTTCAGTACATCTTGGCAGCCTCTTACACCTTTGTACTAAATAATACATAATATAGTAAGTTACCTACACCTACATTCCACCAAAATGTCAACTAAACGTGCCCCCGAGACGAAGCGCAAGGGCACTACTACCTTCTACCTTCCCAAACCTAACGATTTTTAAGTTATTGGACTTTAAAGTTATTTATAAAAAATGCCGATTTTTTGGCTATTGTTCGATTTTTTCGTGTTTAATGCCTCAAATTATTTTAACCACCATTTTAAAATGGAATCACATCAGGATTTTTAGTTATTTAACTTGTTTTATTTTTTGCAAATATTATCTAGGGCTTCCTGTTATTTATGAATAATTTAATATAATAATTTCTTTTTAAACTTAAAACACATGGGATGGTTGCAGTAGACAATAATGTGTACATTCTCATAAATATTAGTACAATTACACTAAATAAGCTAAGTGACATACAATTATGGCGAATTTTTAAGTAATTTTCTTAAGACATCATTTTTTGTAGACTTGATGTAATTTTTTAATTGAATTTATTTAAATCATTAGGAGTAGGCAAGTGGACATAGTTTCATATTCTTTGTATTAATAGCATCATCATTTTCAGCGAAATCAGTACTTCTGTGCAATATGTAATGCTCATTTGGAAAATGTCATCGCAAAAGTGGTTAAACACTCCAGACAATTTTTAGTATGTTTATGGGTTTATGCTGTGAAAACAGTAGCAGAACATTACTTAATTCATAAGAAACATTTATAATATGCATTTCGGCCTCACACTGGCTATCAAAATACAACACCATACCCACTGGTCCCACATAGTTTTTGTATGACATGTATTTGTAAATTTCGAAAGTGGAATGGGGAGAACAATACTTGAATAATAAGCCTGGTAATCAGAAAGGAAGTAGTGAGACATTTTCTGTCCAAATTATGTTAAAATTGTTTGATAAGCATGAAACTCATAATTAGGCTTCTTTCCTGACTAAAGAGCAAGTATGGAACATTGGTATCAGGGAAGTGAAACAAAATATCATAGCGAAATATTGTTGGCTGTTATAGCGAGACATACAAGGGGATTTTTCATAAAAACTAAGGGTCATAGGAAATATCCAAATACTTATTCGTAATCATTGCACCAAAATTCCTCAAGATCAGCATTCAAAACCAAAAGGTGGAAAGGAGGATAAATTTTGCAGACCAGTGTTATATAATAATGGAATTTATAGGCACTAACCAGCAATCTACAAATGGGGTCTATGACTATACAGATCTATATTAGCAAACTACAATTACTAATACCAGACACTTCAGTATGTTCCTAATTTTACCAGAAGCTTTGAAGCTAAGTCCTAAGCTAAAAGATCCTTAAGCATACTCATATTATCAGCCTTCAGATTTATTATACAGTATAAACTAAGAATACTGCATTATAAAAGTAAACAGTATAAGCAGCCTGACCAAAAATGTTCATAAACTATAATTAATAATATATTATAATAATAATTATATTTATATATTTTTTTGTTATCAGGTAGGAAACTAGGATGCAGTCCACATGATAGTAAGTGTGTACTGCAGCCCATGACATCTGTAACAGTAGGTTGATTGCAGATGCGGTGCTACCTCTGAGGACAAAGTTCAAACACCTCAGTGTTCTGCATATTCTGGCTAGCACACCCTCCCACTGAAACACAGCACAACTAGGTGTGATGGTGGTATCCAACCAGTCAATCATGAAAGTTCTACCACCCATCAATATTATACATATTTATAGTAAATTTTTATATATATTTTTTTGTCAAATGAACTCATCTGTTACAGCTGAACTTTTACTGTGTTTGGTAAACGGTTGAGTTGGTCTGGCTGGGATGGCTGCATATAGTTGTCTTTGAATCCTCTTAGTATGGTAGTATACATACTAATAAAGGAAAAAACTCAGGCTTGATACTAATATTTAGGTCTATAGTGACAACTAAATTCAATTCAATGGCTGTAATTAAATACTGTCCATGTTACTTAATGGCCCTTTTTTTAATAACAATATTGTTAAATTGGTTTAAAAAAAATTAGACATTATGTTACTATTAGATATATATTTATATATATAATAGAACAATATAACGAAGTGTAAAGAGCTTGATGCGGAAAGTTGATTTAGTAAATGGTACTCAAATAAATGTATGTTTTGCAATTGACAAAAAATACTGACGAATTTTATGCAAAAAATAATATTTTGTTCTCACAGTAGTTAATACTTTTTGTGCTGATTATTATCGCCACAATAGATTTTAGCTTTGCGCTAAAGCACAACAAAAAATACTGGGGAACGAAAAATACTACGAAATTTTATTTTGTTCCGAAATGATTATACTTCTATTTGAAAAATCCGTAATTTAAGCTTAAATATTTTCGATTTCATTGTATATTCCTGCCTTTTTACTGATTATAACACGCGAATAATAGTGAACAAGAAGGAATAACGTTTAAAGGAGTCTTCATTTATTACGCCAAATAACATTAATCTTACAATTATCATCATATGTATATTTACCTTTAAGTACGTTACAAATTCATTGCCCTCCACTGTTTATATTCACCACAAAAAAGTTTAAGTTAATTTATTCACAGGCATCACACCGAACACAAAAAAATATTTGGTATTTTCTTCACAAAACCAATACCATGGATGAACTTTGACATTTTCGCGGTCGCAACTCGCAGTATTGAAATAGCCTATGTGGCTATATTACTGTTTACTGACATCTACCTCCGTTTCTTATACACCTACTGACCTAAAATATAATTTTCATATATTTTAAAAAATAGAAGATACGTCCAATGTACAATAAGAAAAACCAATATATAAGTGGATTGTTAACAAATATTTTTAAAATGTATAGTCTTAAATCGATATAAAACTTAACGTTCCACGATGGGTTTTTAAAGAATCATAAAATGGCGGCTTTTCTGTGTACTAGAACATTCTACTCCGCCTTCCTCACCGCCCTTCACTCCGCGTTTGGTTGCGTGGGATTTGTACCGATCGATACTGCAAGGGGTGCGGGGAGACAGACTGCCTCCACCCCGCAGTGCACATTTTCAATCTAACATTCTACGGGCTCACTTGTTCCCAAAGTTAATTACATTAATTCATTTATTTAAATTAAATAATGTATAATTACGTAGGATGTGTTACGGCATCGCTGTTTCGAGTTTTTTGTAAGTATTAAATTATTTATTTAATATATGATAAATTTTGATATATTTTTAACATTTATTTTATTTTGTTATTAATTTTACTTTTAATTCCTTTTTTCACACATTATTTGTAGAGGCTCGCGATCTATCGGCCATATTGTTGTAACAGTGAACAGCCGCGTTCCCGGTCATTCCAGACTCCCTCCCTTCACCCCTCAGCCACCCTCGCAGCCCTCCCTTTCATGCGCTTCCAAATGCATCACCCGCGTGGCGCGCCTTTTACCTTTTGTTTAAAAGGCTTATTGTCTGTGCGTAATATCCTTTGCTGTTTTTTCAATTGTTTAACACGTTTTATAGCTCAGTGTATAGCGGACCCGGACATAACCCGGTTCATGCCACACTCGCTATAAAATAATATATGACACTTGTGTCCTAAGTTGTCTAATGCTTGGGGTTAAGCACCCTCGCTACGCTCGGGCGCTAACTTCACGCCATGCAGTAATACGCAACTTAGGTGATGCGTATCGTAATGTACTATCTATTGTTATTAATTTTATTATTTTATGAGTTTTATTATTTATCATGGAACATTAAATAAAAAAAAATAAAGTCAAGTAAATATTATAAAATTGCTTGCTAGAGTTCTGAATCATTGAATAGACGTTACTACAACAAATATTTCGTATAGTGCTGGTGGGCGAAGTTATATCTTTGGCCGTCCTAGCTTTGTGGGTCTAGTCTCACCTGCCTCGTATAGGATATATATACGCTGACCAATTTTGCAGCGTAAACAATCTGTCTGATGCCCCCAACTTTTGTTTTTCAAATCGTTTAAATGTAATTA
>DWFC01000407.1:0-11083 GCA_018247075.1 Hasora chromus | reverse complement strand
ATGTGGGTAAATTACATGAGAGTTACATTGCCCTCCATTATTAAGATCAATGAACTCTGTGCACACGGTATAGTCTCGTGTAGACTACGTCAAACTAGATCTATTTTAGGACGCTAATAAGGAAATAGTTTAACTGCTTATGAGAACAATACCAATAATTTACATGAAATTAAACTAACATCATAATTAAATTAGCAAATATAAAAACGTTTCATACTGTTATTGCTATTTATTTCTATAATATAGACATGTATATATAAAGTTGGAACTGGAGGATGGAAAGTGACCACGGTATTGTGACAGTGATTGTGACGTTTTAGTTGATGCATCACATACTGTGCGCGTTTAGTTTTATAAGAAATTAATCAAGAACTCTTTGTAGTGACTTACAAAATTATTGAGCAATCTGTTTAAAATGATGGCATGCTGGTTTAAACCAAACAGTGCACCACTGTTAGACTTGCGAGGCCGCTGCCTTGTAGACAACAGAGGTTAAATCAATGATCATGTGAACTTAATGGCAACGTATTCAGTACGCACCCCGAGCGCCGACGATGATGGACTTGCGTTTGATGTCCTGCGCGGGCTGAGGGCGCACCACGCCGCCCGCGCCGCCCACCAGGTGCCCGCCGCCCGCGCGGATCGGCTTGGCTGGAAAACATTACTCAGGTCATCACAACATCGCAACAAAAAACTTTTTTTTTATGTTATCAGGTAGGACACGAGTATAAAGTTCACCTGATGGTAAGTGGCTACTGCAGCCCATGACATCAATGACCGTGGGTTGATCACAGATGTGGTCCTACCTCTATTTGTAGATGTTGTGAATTTAATATCATTTTTTGTCTTAGAATACTCGACGAAATTGAAATAAGAAATGTTTAGACAGCATATGAATTTAAGAAACAAATAAGAAATAAGCTCACCAATTTGTGCCTGAGGACCTCTTCGGGCAAGATTCTTAGCGCGCACTGCTTCCTTGATTCTGTCAACCTCAAACTGATATCTTTTGCGATCGCGCATTGCTCCCTCCTTGGCTTCCTGTTATTTAATAAATCATTATAATGTATCTTTTGTTTTTTTTTTAATATTTAATTCGTTACAAATCGGTATATTTAGAGAAATTGAGGGAGTGAAAGATAATTTAAATGAACTCGCCTTAAGTGCAGTCTCGAGGGCCTTAACGCGCTCCATGGTGGCGCGGAGGCGCTTCTCGAGCTTGGGCAGCTCGCAGCGCAGGTCGGCGTTGTCGCGCACCAGCTGCTTGTGCACCTTCGTCAGTTGCTCCAGGTTGTTCTCCAGGAACGAGATCTTCTGCTTCTGGGCCAGGGACCCGCCCTCTTCCTCGGCTCCCTCCTCCGAGTTTGTCGATTTCTTTATCCTCGCCTATGAACAGATCGTTTATGACCAACTGTTAAAAATGGATCATATGATCATTTCATTTATTCCACCGTTCTTGAATACGAATCAGCATGAAATATCTACATGAACAATTAACTTATCCATATTCTTGCATATCCAATTAGATAAGAAATTTAAATCTATATTATCTCTGTGAAAACTGTATAATTCATCATGATTGCATATAAACGAATATTGTATATCGTGATTGCGACATATACCTGTAGGTCTTGCACGAACAGTTTGCGCAGGTTGTGCAAGGTCTGCAATTCCTTAGCCACGGTGTCCTCGAGGCCCTTGAGGTCGGCGCGGGCTTGTTCTCGTCGCTCCACGCTTTGGCTGTAATACAATACTTATCAATTATTACCTTATTATTATAACAAACAAATCGGATATCCAGAGATATCTGGTAAAATATACAAGCTGTTTTCATTAATAATTTGAATGTACTATAGCAATAGTCGACGGAAAATATTTTAAAGCAAATATTTTTTTTAAACATCTTGTATATTAACAAAATAAAAATAATCATGATATAAATTAAACTGATTGAATAAATGTTAAATCAGCAAAAGCGCAATTATCAATAATGATGTAAGACATAAGATGCTCGCAAGAGTCGCTAGATGTGCCTAAACCTGGGTAATTACCTGTAATTAGATGTGAGCTATCATATCGCCCTGCACGCACCCATCCATATTTCGTAGCTCGAAAAGTATAGGCCGTATTATAGAATTGCCAACCCCCGGCAGAATGAATATGAATGGGATACGTGCGGAATAAAATGACAACTTAAAAAATAAAAAAGCGAGGCGTTACAAGACCTTGCACTACATTTAATTTGTACTTACGCTCACTAAATATGTTGGGAAACATATCACAAGTTTTATCATTAAAATTGTTCGTGTCATGTGCCAATTAATCTAGAAAATGATTTTTAAAGCTATTATACTTGAACAATCTTAAACACAGTACATTTTCTAGACTAATATGCGGAATCGATGACACGCCACGACCAGGTCTGAACTGTGCAAATAGATTCCCTTTGAGTGGGTTGCTTTAAGATTAATGTTGGTGAGCAATCTATTATGCACGGATTCAGCGCCGACAGGTTGAGGCGACAATCACTCCTCGGCATAAAGAGTGCATACAGACTAAGGAAGTGACATGGACACTAGGAACAAATGCAATATTAATACTATGAGGCGTGGTCAAAACAGGAACGGAATGAACGATGTAAACATGCGCATCGATTTTCAATGTAAATTTTACTACTTATAAAGTAATTAAGTAACTAAAAAATAAATAGCACTTCAAACTAAAAGTATAATAAATGCTACAGTTGGAATGGTACGATGATCACCTAGCGTAATATAAATGCACAGGTAATGGATGATAATGAAACCAAGAGGTCCTAATAATTACTAAATGGTTCCATTTTACTTAATATTTTGAGTCTACTAGATTTAACTACAATTTTAAATATTTAAGACACTAATGTAGTGTTCAATTAATATACAACAAAATTTCGTAGCATATGGTCATTACATGTTATAGAAAAATACCTCAATAAAAATATATTTGCTTCCTGACTCTCTATACAAACATTTAAATTTATTTACAGTAATATTTACACTATGGCTTTCATAGCAACATAGGTCTCGCGGTTTTAAACTTGACAAAGGCATTAGACTTTGACTTGTGCGGATTTTGTTATCATTGATTGCTCTCAAAGAAAATATTTCTTGAAAAATCCACACGGCTAAGTAAGTTGTGCGTCTTTTTTAATGATAATAAAACGACACTTAAAGGCATTTATAACTTAGTTTAAGATTAACGTAAACAACACATCAAGGCAGTGAAATTGAAACACAAGTTTCCTTACGCACCAAACACATACTAGCGTTAAGTACATCCTATAACACGAGTAAATATGAATAATTTCGAAAATCACGTTCAACAACAACGATAACACACGACGACGCTAAGATATCCTAGTATGACGAAATGCCTACTGATTTTTGTAATATATTTGATCTAGTTTAGTAACGCACCTAGTTGCATGCTATCCATTACATTATACATACGAACCATAAGACGAAACATGCTACGACAGCTACCATCATACACTTAACATGAAGCATACTCATTTATAGGTACCGTTTTATATAAAGAAATATAAATTATATATGTGAACACGTTATTGACTAGCTTCGAGTAAAAGCATTTTAAATGCGTAAGAAAATATCAAACAACCTTTAACAATGTTCCACGTCTCAGCGTCTGGTACAACTGCCTTAAATAAAGTACCCATTACTCTATATTATTGCCATTATTCCTTAGTTTATTATTATTTAAGTAAATATGTACGACAGTTGTACAGATCACGAACGCGTAAAATTACTAACTGACTTAACTTTACAGACATTCATTGCACACGACAAAACTAAATCACGTATTGCGCCTGATTTTCAAAAATCATAAATTATAAAAAACACGTAAAATTAAACTTGTGGAAACAAATACAATTTTTGGGGAAAAGACTTAGCTCTTATGTGAACTGTAATACTGAATCATCTTATGATGAACTGCATAATATTGATTTAGTTTTGTTGTTTTCCTCTGAATTTGTAAAGGCACGGCAAATTAACTTCGGGTGTGCAGATACCCATGAGTATATCACAGAAAACAAGCCGAATAGCTTAAACCAAAACAACTATTTGTGGGTAGCGATGGGTGAGTAGGATCATGGTGACCGAAATAAGTAAATGCAACTGAAGGGGATGGATGTTGCAGGAGTGACGGGGGGCGGGGATTTTAGGAATTGCCGAGAGCGACTTTTCCTCCCTGGCCGGCGCTTTCTCACACTCTAGGCCCAACGGATATCCGAAACCCATTTTCTCTTTTTTTGGTGACAAAATATAGTCCTGGTAATAGTTATCCTCTTTGAACAAAATTTGCTGATTGGCTACTTCTTTCTCGGCCTTTTCGAGATTACGGCGCGGGGAGCGCGACACTAACATGAGTTCCTTGAGCTTCGCCGACTTGTCGGCCTCCTCGCGCTTCAGTTTCTCATAGTCATCCTGCAGCTGCTGGCGGGCCAACGTCAATTCCTGGTACGAGCTGTGAACAAACACACATAGTTATAGAGTGCACAAAATGAAACTATTTATTCTTATATAAATGCAAATTACAGGAAATTAAAATATATTGTGTAGGAGTGGAATGTCTGAGTCAGAAAAACAATGTAGAATGTTTATTGTGCACTATGAAGCAACTAATAGCGGATAGTGAATATGTATATGAATTACATAAACAAAGTTTGAATTAATAATCTTTAATACCCAGCGTTATGGAAGTAGGGCACCCATTTAGACGACTCAAGTGAGTCAACTATTAATGATGAAGTGTTTTGTAGCCAATCCGTAAAATGACGTCTGCTTAGTAATTGGAAAAAAAATATGAGAATTGGAATAATGATAAGACATGAGCGTAAAAAAGCGCATTGCAAATTTGAAGTACTATAAATTCCTTTATATTATACTTTCCATTAAGGAAATTATGTGTCAGATGTTTGTTTTCATTAATTAAAGTTTTTCTTATTTGCTTTGGGTTTTATTATTATATCTCTTATCTGCAGATAGAAGGCTTGCTAATAAAGATAGGCCCTAGAATTTATTTGCAAAATTCGATATAAAAAACTTACAAAATTCTCATTCTCGCAGGCTGATGTACTATGAATAAACTTTTTTCTTCAGACATCTAATTCGATTATAAATCATCATTAAACGAAATAAAGTCGCCGCATATGAACGTCAGTTAAATGCCCATACGACGCTTTCTTCCCCAATTTGTGAGTACACAATATACAGCGACAATGGCTCAAGGATCTATAAGGTGGTGTATAGTGGCGGTGTTTGTGTTTGAGTGTGTGTGTGTGTGTATGAGAGCAGCGTATGAGGTACGTACTCCTTGAGCTCCTGGTGGTGGCGCTGGAGCGCGGCCAGCTCGTCGCGCAGCGCGGACAGCTGCGTGGCGTGCGCGGCCCTCAGCTGCTCCAGCTGGGCCTCCAGCGCGCCGCGCACCTGCGAGTCCGCGCGCTCCTCCGCCGCCGCCAGCTGCACGCGCTCCGCCGCCTGCGCACGCACGCACATATGACCGTTTTAATCATGCTCACATTGTACGGAGCAGAAGATGGCAATGCCTCTGAGACAATTTGTTTCAAGATATTGGGCGAAAATGAATATGTGTATTCGCAATTCTTGCATCATCAAAATATATATATGTATGTAATCGTTCTAGACCTATGTAAATAGTTATGTTTGTAATAATATAAACTAAAAATAATAGTAAGTTTTGACTTTGACTATAAACTAAAACTTAATAGTTTTTATAATAAAGGCTTTGTGAGCGGTTACCTGCAGGCGCGCGCACTCTTCGCGCAGTGCATCGGCGGCCTCCTCGAGCTGCCGCTTCTTGTTCTCGGCCTCGCGCATGGACTCGGCCAGCGACGCGCAGCGCGCCTCGTGCTGCGAGATCAGCAGCCGACACTCGCCCAGCGACCTCTCGTACTCTTCGATCTGATCAAAATTTAAAATAAATTACTTGCACACAAGCACACTCAGGGCCGCCATACGCCAAGAAACGCACATGCTAACCTAACAAATATGGTATAAAACAGACGTAAGCCAGAAAATTTAAGTGAGGTCCGGATACTGTTCAAAATTTTTATAGAGGTCCAATAATAAAAATAAAAACTAGGTTGTGGTATTTCAAAGCTATGAATATAGGCTATTTATATATAAATATTGTTTAAATTCATGTGTAGGTATATTTAAAATATTTGGCGGTCCATGGTTTGGTGTTATATGGTGCTTATCCTTAGGATAGGATAGGATATTTATAAAGTATTTGTACTATAATTGTTACAAAGAAGCTATACGAAATTTTAATTATAAAAATTATCCTTTGTAAAGTAAACAAAAATCACTAATTAATATGTTCTATCTTATAATTATTCATATAATTTATTTTAATTGTTAAATTGTTCATTTCACAGAAAATATGTGAGTGACAAAGCGACAATAATGAAATTAACATGATAGTAAATAAAAATGCTTTATTTGATGAGTTGTAAACCAATATAAAATATTTTTTAACTGCCTATTTAAGGTGAATAAATCGAATCAGGCTTTGATTGTCTAACTCGGCGTTAGATGTGCAAAATATAATTAACGCTAATGGAGCTCTGACCTTTTGATTGGCGTCAATATTCGCCGACTCGAGCGAATGGCAGCGCTGGACGATATTCTTGACCTCGCTCTTCATCTTGCTGATGTGAAGGCGGGCCACGGTGAATTCCTCCTCCAGCTTTCCAACGGTGTCGACGTTCAGTTTGAAGTCCAGTTCGGGCCCACCAACAGCGGCCCCAATCTCAGCCAGATCTCTTAGAAGATTTGTAAGAAGCTCTGCAATACGTTTGCGCTGATGTGCGGAAAGATCGCGCAGTTGCTGCAGTTCGGATGTGGTGGTTGCCAGGGCGCTCTAATTTATAAAGAAATAAAATTATATAAGTGAAGTTTTTTTAAAAAGTCCACAAACCCAACAGAAGCAAAATACTGTATGACACAGTTTGTAATTTTCATTTGCATGTATTATACCTGTTTTGTCTGCAGGTCCTCAGAGAGCTGGTCGCACTCGCGGCTCTTGCTGTCCACCTCCTGGGACTTCTGGTCGTAGTTGACGGCGAGCTCCTCCAACGCCTGGAGGACCTCCTTCACCTCCTCCTTAGCCGCCTCGTTTTCTTGCTGGATTCGGTTCATGTCGCCTTGCAAAGCTTCGTAATCACGCCTATCACCAATATCAATGTTTAGTTTTCGCATGGAAAATACAACATAGAAGTTTTGTAGGGCCCTTAGCTTGTGTATTTGTAGTAATACTGTAGCATGTGTCGAATGCATGTTTATTTATGACAATTCTGAATATATTGAAAACTCCAATCATTTCAACATGAATATTACAAGGCAATATGCCATATGAATGCATTAATTCCCAGTTAACTGCATATAGAATTATGAAAGTATTACAATTTTTTTTTGCCACTCTCATTTGAATTAAAATACACTACAATTAATTAATGCAGTAGATTGTTAGATAAGTCTTACATTAATTACCCGCCAACGCAACTGTTGCCACCTTTCCGTTTCAAATTTCTCTCAACATACAAACATAGAGGCACACATACATACATCAATTTATATTTTTTACATACCTTGTGCATGCAATAAGCTCCTCTTGTTCCATCATCTGTTCCTTGAGTTTCTCGATAAGCTGAGAGTGCTGGTTGATTTCCTCATCCTTGTCGTCCAGTTGTTGGTAGAGAGCCTCCAGCTTGCCTTGCATAGCTGCATCCTCTACTGCACTCGACACAGCCACAGGCACGGGCTGTTACAAAGTATATCAGTTATATTCCTATAACTTTCAAAATATCGAAAATTCTTAATAACTCTCATCAAACCAACATCAGTTGCTTAATTTAATTTATGTTAACATCTTTGGCACAAATGTTCAGTGGACTTGTTTTTACATACTGCACACATTTAGTTATGCAACCATATTGATTTTTAGGTCATGACATGTTTGCCTTTGAATCCCACTCTTTTTGGACAACACTAATAAATATTGTAATTAAAATATTGAAAATGTAATTCATACGTAATAATATTCTACAGTATTCAATATACAAAATAAACATTTTTTCAAAGATGATTGTCTATACAGACCGGTACAGGTGGTTTCTCTTCAATGAATGAGGTGACTGGGGTGACTGCTTCAATCTCTACCAGATTAACCTGTTCTTCAGGGCGAACAGTCTCACCAGAACGCCAGCGGTTAACTTCTGCCTCCAATTTCTCAACCTTAAAAAAAGTCATCAGGTATATAAATATTCCTATACCTATCCTTTATTATATTGAAAAAGAAAATGTACTTTGTATAAACACAAAACAAATCATATAAATATTATGCAAAAAGTTTCATTTAGAGAAATTATGTAACACTTACCTTTCCTTTAAGCCTAGCTACCTTCTCCTTTTCCCTCTCGTAGCGACGCTTCCATTCTTCAGCAGTAAGTTCCTCATTAACACACACAACATTCTTGACAGTCTTTGCCCTATGAATTACAATGGTTTTTTAGAATAGTACAGTGCAACATTAATTAACGATGCTAAACATACAAAATTGCTTATCTCACCTTTTACCAAAGTCAAGAGTACTTTTAGTTTCACTCTCATTGAATGAGGCAGGTGAACAACATATGACTATAGTTGTTCGCGCATTTCCACCAAGAGATTCTTGTAAAATTCGAGTTAGTTTAGAATCTCTGTAGGGGATGTGGGATTTGTTGCCGTCAGCTAAAGCAGATATAACATTACCCAAAGCTGAGAGTGATTTGTTAATATTTTTGGCTTCATCAAGGACAGTACCTTCAGCACCAGTTTTAGATACCTAAAAGCACAACAAGATCTTATTATTCACCAAGAACCCTGAACCAGTTTCCTTGTTATCTTACTTGTAAGTTTTGTACCTTTTCAGAACCAGCCAAGTCCACAAGATACAACTTTCCAGACAATTTCTTCTGATTTTCCAAGTTTTCTTGTTTTACATTTATAAGGAAGACTGAATGGGATCTAGATGAATGTTCATTCATGTCTGAAAGCAGATAAATCCATTATAAACCATTCTCTACATACAAAAAGAATGTATTTTTAAGTAAAACACCTACTTGTTACAGCAATATGTCTATTTGACTTGCCCTCTTCTATAACTTCAAATACCTCCTCTGGACTTGACACAAATCTTTCAGTAGCACCTTTGACAAATGGGACTCTGTTTTTGTCTTCATGAACACTGAGGTTCACTTTTGAGACTATAAACAAAAAGATTTATTATCTTTACAAGTGGTACATATAAAAAAAAGTAACATTTCATTACATATTGTTAATATGTATAAATACCATCTAATAAGTCCCTGATTTTGTCCATGTAGATTTCAAAATAGGACACTTTTATGTGAAATTCCAGGTTTTCTTCCATAGCGTAAATGTGATTGAAAATATCATTTACTATTCTTGGAATGATACCCTGTTTTCCTGGATCTCCTGCAATAATAAAGGGCTATTAGTAAATTTACTAACCTAATGTTGTTAGTAATTATTCACAACATTTATTTGTTTTATTGCATATTTAATAATACATAAATACAATTGTTCTGTTGAATTATACTCACATATAAAAAAGACCTTATTCACAAAATTAATAGGAACAGTTACAAACCTATGACACCTTCCATGGTATGTGTTTTTCCAGAACTAGTCTGACCATAGGCGAATATAGTGCCGTTGTAACCAGCCAACACATCAGAGACAATGCTCTTTGCAGCCTCATTGTACACTTTTTCTTGGGTTGCATTTGGTTTAAACACTTTATCAAACAAGTACACTTTTCCCTACAAAAGAAAATCTCATACAGACCAACTAATCAAAAGATTTTTAGCAGATGATAAATGAATAACTGTAATTCATTTTATTTCTTATCAACAAAATACCATCTCATTTTTAATATCTAATTTCACTATATAACTCTACTTATTTTATAAAACTATTGAAAATACTTGAAACAGTAAACAGTGTTAAAAGTCAATATAAGACAACATATAATTCATAGACATAAAATATATATATTCTATGATAAGTAATTTCTCTTCTATTTTAATATAAACTTTAAATAGCTATACAAAGATATATTTGCAAAAAATTGAAAACTAAAGAATTTTGTTGCCTTCATATAAATAAAATACAGTTTTGCCTGTTTGATCAGTAAATAATGATTTATATTTTGATAAATGATGTAGGTATGGTGAAAACTTATTGGGAGTTGGGAGTGATTTTGCAAATTGCCAGTAAATAAATTATTATGTGTACCTACTAATTCATATTTCACATTTTTAATGACCTTACTGTTAAGGGAACAAATAAACAATTAATGTGGATATCATCAATTTTTAATTTTCATTGTAATAATAAATGATCATTAATACAGGAGAACTTTATAACAAAATCCTGCAAATTTGTAACATGCAAATAACCAAAATACTAATTAATATATTTTATTGACTGGTTAACAAACCACATTGATTTGGTTAAGCTTCATCACAATAAAAAGGAATCAATAGAAATATACCTAAATATGACTACATATTTTAAAAGTACAACAATGGTTAAAAAAATCTAATTTGACATTTTTTTCACAGAAAGTAATTTAATAACAGCAGGTATCCAGCTGTTATTAAATTATAAAAAAAAAACCATAACAAATAATTTCAGTAACAAATGAAGTTATCTGGTATTTAATTAAGAGGTTGTTTTTTTGTAAGATCTATACTCAATATTTTCTTTGTTGTAGAAAATGTTTTTCAGAAAAATCATATCATATTCCTGAATATCCGATGATCGCAATGAATGTTCTCGGAAACGTAAACAAAAATAGAAAACAGCCTGCAATATTTCACTGATTTATTGGAGGAATTCCTGGGTCAAGGTCGGGAAAGTATTTGTATTGATTTTCGACAAAGCACACTTGTATTCCAGATTTGGTTAAAATATTACAAGATTCTTTGAATTTT
>DWFC01000406.1:0-11086 GCA_018247075.1 Hasora chromus | reverse complement strand
GTATTATTTATAATTAAAACAATTTATTCATATACGTAGTATTGTTCAACATTTTACATGAATAGCAATTATGTGCATTGCGTGTACATATCCCCCATAGATACCTTCATTTATTTAAAGGAAAACTGAACGTAGGCATACATGCAACGCAAGCAATTATTTAATAATAAAAAAAATAGTAATTACTTTTAGAATTATTTTTCCGCCTACAGCTTTAGGGGTTTTACCGGCATGTGTAAATTATAAAGCCTACTACTAATTTTATTATCACTTTCCTCGTGATAATCGAAAAAGATAAGAGGATTTTCTGGCATTACTTTACCTATGACTTTATAATTATCACGCAGCGCTATTGTTTAAAAATATTACAAGATAACAAATATTCAGAATATTATACTGTTTATTACGTATTTAGAATTCAAAATTTGCCATAAACCCAGCACAATTTATTCAGTTCATTTGTCTAGTATAACTTCGTTTAATACCAATTTTAATACTTGTTGTTCATGTTTTGTTTGCTTTTTTATACCTTTACAATAAAACACAGGTCAAATTACCACCTTTACAGCGAAGCACACAAGCAAAGAGTGCAAATCTTGCTTTTTTAGCTCGTATATACATAAATGTAACGGTGATACCGACCCAGCGAATACGAAAGTCCTACGTACCGTAAAATTTATATTATGCTTTATGTCTGAAGCAGACTGCAAGCAGTCCCACGTACTTTTACTTTACTTTAAGTTTTTCATGTTTTTATTTGGCATACGAGAGTGATGATGAGAGGCCACTGTAGTTTATAATATATGTTACCAAGGTGGATCACAGAAGCGGTGCTACTCCTCATCTTCTAGTTATGCTAGCTATCACACCCTTACACCGAAGCACAGTAGTACAAATGCGTATTACTATTTTGACGGCACAACAAGGTCTGACGGTACTACTAACCCAGTATAAAATGAAATTTCTACCTGTAAACAGCCTTATTTTTATCAAAAAATTCTACCAATAGCTTAATTTTTATCAAGAAATTAAACCCAAGCTGTACTTAATTTCGCTAGCAGTGGCGTAGATAGCTGGACAAAGGCCGCATAAAGAGACAATCGTGCACTCACAAAAGCCCCGGGCTTAGTTTTTTAGTTTACTAACTTTAGTTTTTAGAGGATCTTCTGAGGTCCCGCCGCACTGCGCCGCCAGGCCCAACGATAGATATACACTGTTCGCAAGTTAACCGTGCGTTATTGCACGTAGGTGTCGGCAACAGTTCTGCAGTATTTCATCACTGCTCAAGGTGATAATATAACAATCAGATGATCCATTTACCGTCTTGTTGAAATAGGTGTTTAAGCAAGTCCATTGTTTATAATATGTTCTTATTTTGTTAGTAAACTGTAGAAATTGTTAATTGTGGTGTTTCTTAATGTTTGGTTTGATATAGATCCCTCACACAGTGTTTGTCAAGCTTTTGTTGCAATAACTTCGTGTTTTGTCACAAACGATTCGTATTATAAAAAGTACTCATGTTACCCATTGTCTTTGCAAATTCTCAAGACCGAACTTGAGGTCTAAAAACATAAATTATAGTAAGAACAACCAGCACCTTACGTACGTCCACTAAAACCCAACACTTTTCACATTCAGTTACTATAGTGGTAACCTAACCTTTTCATGACTAGGCAAAGCCAGAACTTCTTTGTTAGCTGCAGGAGAGTTCCTAAAATGTACAATAGAAACTCTCCTAGAATTTGAAAATAATCTATCTAAATGTATCCGATGTAGCTTAAGTGAATAAAGCTGTGCTTTTTTTCGCGGATGTTTGATTGTAACCCCTCTGTATATCGAAACACGCACTAAACCTGGACAGAAAAATCTTTAATCTTTTAGATATAATCTACAAACTTATAGAGTTTGTATTTCATATGGGAAATAGCAATACGCTTTTAAAGGTTTAAAAGTCAATTTATCTGAGAGAGCGTAGCTAAATACTTTCTATACTTGTCTTCTTACTTGCATAATAAAGCAGGCAATATGTTATGGACATTCCATTATTTTTTTTTTAATGTAACTTTCTCCTATTAAAACTTTAAATTCGCTACGTGCGTACACGTGTTCATGTTCCCGCTGAAAAACAAACCATATAATAAATCAGATACGATTCAAATTTGAATAATCAGTATCTTTGTATCGATACACGTTCCGTCTTTTGTAAAGGTTTAATACAATATATTAAAAAATATGACTCAATGTCATAACGTCGCGGAGTTCAGACGTTTTTGTGGCGTTAGTGGGGAACTGAAGCTCCGACCTTTTCCGAAGTAAACAACTTTGGTAGCCATTTAGAACAGTCCACCCTAGCTACCTTATATACTTAAGTACTGCCACTGTTGTGAATTACCACGAAGCGTTTCGGTTTTCGATTACATGATAGATCAAATTATGTTGAATAATAAATAAATGCTACCGTCATTATACTGGTTATTCTAGAAATGTCTAGGGTTTATTTTTACAAGCAGTTGGGTAGTAGAAAAACGATTAAGGATTATGTGAAACTACAGCTAGTCTTAGTTTCAGATTAATCGCTAATCAAATTCCACTAAAATTGAAGATATTTCTTGTTGAAGTACGAGATATATCGCGTCATACCGATACCATTTGGTCATCTCGTCATACCGATACATGCGCTAATACAAAGTTAATAAAAAAGTACTGATAAATGTTATAAGGCTAACATTAATGTTGTTTGATGAGCTCTGTGGTACACTTGGTGACTATCATCTTTCAGAGGCAAGTTTTATTAAGCAGCAGTGTCCTTAACAAAGGCGGTTTCAGCTTCGTCGACAAGGGGGGTCACAAAGTCGTACGAAGTGCCAAATGACAAAAAATATAATGTTTAATAATTTTAATTAGTAGCCTCCTAGGTCCTGGACCCAGCCAATGGGGGGGCCTTGACCCCCTGAATCCACCACTGGTCATACTGTGTTTGCAGAACATGAGGCGTCAGAACTTTCATATGATAATCAATGATGTGGAATCTTAAACGTTTATTAAACATTAGATAAAGCAGTCGATTGCCGTAAAGTATGTAAATAAATTAATCCTGAGTACTTAATTGGGTTCATATCTTATCAGAACGTCGTTTTATAGAGCTCAATTATTCAAATTTATCTCCTTCCCCAATGATAATCCCAAGTGGAGTATATTTACGTGAGTGGGCCTCCTAATAAGCAACTGTATTCATTTTGTTGTCGGTACCAAACATCAAGTCGTGAAACAGCAGTGTTACCAGTGCAGGGTTTTGGTGTATAGAAGAAAGTGTATGCAGGTCACAAAGCGTTTACTTTGTCCCTAGGTGTAACACAACATCATCACTCGATCAGTCACAAGTAGATGAACTCCAGTAGCATATCGAACTGGATTAATAACTCGTGTGTTACTTAACGATATAACAAATCAAAGAAAAAGATAAAAAAAGTATACAGGACATTACGCGAAAAAATATTCAAAACGCAGTCTATTCGCGAAATATTCATGACGCCAGAAAAAGAGACTGACGGCGTAATTTTTTTTATATTGCTTATATTATAATTAAAACATATCAAAACTGACTTAAATAAAAGACGACTATTATTGCGACCTTTCAGTACTGCTATTAAAAAAAGAGAATCGTTATATAATGACACGTCTTTCCTGTCGAGCGTTGGTGTCGGCTCTATATAAAAAGCCTCGCTCTACCACCAAGTGCCGTAATAGCAGTGTGATCTAAAAGCTTAAAGATAGGTCATTCACCTTTATTTCACTTACTTTTTTACGCAACACTCCAACTGTAATTGTACGTTTATTAGCATTGGATTTTATTGCTTTGGAATTCTCTTGTGAAAAAAATGAGGGAAAAAATCGAAGATAACAGATGACAGAAGAAGAATGACGATATTCCTTGTTAAAGAAGGCAATAATTTTATTTTAAACTTTGGTACTGAAGAACCAAGTAATATTTCTATAATATTATATATTTTATATGCTCATGCTATTGTAACACGTGCCTCTAAACTATTATTGGCCAACGCAATAATCGTAAATCCAGTTGCTACATGGTAAAACAAGACAAACTGTTCATAAAAGATCTCAGTTAATATCATTTATACCATAGCAATTACATCTTCTGTATTATAATTTATAAGTAACTGGTCGAGACAGACAAAAAAATATAGAATCTATATTGCTCAGACATCAGGTTCGTCGGACAAACTGGTTTCAAGGTTCTTAATATATTTGGAAATACATCCATAAGGTATTTCCAGAAGCTTTGCAAATATATGTACAATTGTACATATATTATATTACTCATTACTCACTCTAGTTTTCAAGATACCTTCAAAAATAGGTATAGAAAGTTAAAAGATAGGGTCTATAAATAAATTTGATAAGTCAGGGGCAAGTCTGTTGTTTTAGTACCTTTTAGTATGTTTCCGTGGTAGGAGGAATTTCTATGAAAGTCATTTATAGTTTAAAAATTGAGGAAAGACATTGGCTATAAACTTTTTTTACTTTTCTTTTCCATTGTTATCATATCGGCTGTGATATGACGCACTACGAGTAGTATTACATGTTATAGTTTGTACCATTAGTAATTGTTTTCCTGTTTCCATAAAAAAATGGTATGTCAATAGTAATCATAATTATATTTCTATATCCAACGTTGTATCGAATATAATTACACCATTCAATTATATTTGTTTACTCCTTTATATAACATGTAGAGCTTTGAGGAAAATGATTTATGCAGTTGAGAGGAAAATGAAGGAAACTTAATGTATTTTAAACAACCGAATTTGCATACATCAGTAATAAAAATGCTCTTGTTTTGTTTTTATTCCGACCAGTGTATAGAATATGCAAAAATATAAAGCCATATAATATATTTTTATTGTAATACCGTCAAGTATGATGAACAAAACAATTGTACTAGAAATAATATGTCGATATAGTTATCCCAAAATTAGTATAAGTTAAACATAAGTTGAATCTAACATTTATGGATTATGGAAATTTGCCTTTCAGAGTATTATCGGTTCACTTGCTAAAGCTAAATAAAGCTTATTTCTCAATTTTCAAAGTCATCGAAGTATTATATGAATAAAGGTCCTGCCAATCTTAAACAGTAGCCATACCATCTCCCATACCCATCCAGCAAGTTCTAAAAATAATACACCTTCTGCAATTCTATGAACGAACGGGGTAAGAGCCCGCCACAAAAACTCCAAACCGGTTCGCGCGGTTTTCTCTCGCTCACGTCGGAGCCTGGGTTAAAAATAGCTGCCACCATGTCAGCCACTGATGGATCACGTGACTGCTCGTAATGGCCGTTAGAAGCCTCGGACTGCCGTGATGTTAGCTAATGCAGCCGAGGGTTGCTTGGCGGAAGTTACCACAATTTGCGGCAGCTAACTTTGTGGTCCACAAAGTCATTCAACTATTTAACTTTGTCCCGCAATGGATTATATTTTATATGCCGCCTACATTTACCAAAGAATAATACAGCTGAAGGTATTTAGCACAGGGCTTTTTATAGAAGTTTCGAGACGTTTATCACGCGGTATCGTAAAAACAAGTCCTTATGTTTCTAAATCTCTTTGAGGTCGCTGACCTATTATAACTACTTTTATATACTTTGCTATGAACAGTTAAATACAGACTTAGACGTATTAGACGGAGTGTTTTGAAACCTATAGACATGTTAGTACAACGCTAGAAACCCATATTCTAAGTATTGAACGCTTAAAAGTACGTAGCAACATTTCTTTTAATTCCTTATCATTGCAGTAATTTCCGTAGTGGCTTGTTGCACGTTTCTAAGAAAAGTTCAGCCATGATGAGTAATGTTCTACATGCCTACTTGCAGCTTCCTTGCTTCTGCGCAGTCTCGCTTGTTTGCGTGTTTGAATACATATGTACATATTTATTATGTACGATAACGGCAACATTATATCTATGTACAAGTAAACATCCTTTTCATGAATGAACGTTCTAAAGTTACAATTAAATATAATTAAGTTATTTGTTCAACATAATGCTGATTTATACTGGTTAGATATTATAAACTTATTGTTTTGCGTTACATTTGATTGCTTTTCAGTAGTATCTTATTATATAAGCAGCTGCTTGATTATAATTAATAAGCCTTCATTATTTGTGGTAAATAAATGTTTTTATTGTAGTAGTTTTCCTGTTTCTCTCACAACAATGGCCTAACGCGAAAAATTATGGAAATTATACCCGCGAGTCACGTAACGAAGGTACAATTTTATTAACAACTGTAGATTCTGCACGATTTATATTGCTCGTGTTACGGCGTTATTCCTTTGTATTTACAGCCTCCGCTCTGGAGATTTTCCACAGATATCTGGAGTACCTACTTATCTTGTTTGGTATATGTAAGTTATTATAGTCAAAGACATTTGTAATTAGTAACAGATTTTACAGAGTTGCTGCTAGAGTTATATTGCTTGTCTAAAGTTTCAGAGTAAGTATATTTTTTTAATAATAATTAATAACAACATAGTCTTTAAAAATGTCGACGTCTTTAAATTAATTGACAAACTTTATTTGAGCGTCCGCTGCCAAAACGTTTTGCATAATCGTGACTAAATCTACATTCTACATTAAAATGCAAGATGTTTTGCCTCTTTTAGAGTACTTCCAAACATTTTAAATATTTTATTATTTACTTACTAATGGTACTTCTAAACACTTGTGCCTTTAAAGGTATAGCCAGAAAACAAAATTACAAATCCATTCAAATACTTGCCATGAAAAAGTCATAATTAAGATTACAGTACAAACGGTCACACAAACAATTTCAACAAGTAATTGATCACTATTAACTATTAATAGATTATAGCGCTATTTCTCCTAGCAAGTCCTTCAACTTCTGTAATTATATAATACCTAACAAGCCCCGACAATGGTGAACACATAAGTGCATAACACATACCTCGTAGTTAAAAACATCACGTAACGAGCAGCGCAAGTGAGCAGATTCAAATTACTGCGCACAATTCATGACGCCTCGACACACCCACCGAGGTGATACTATGAATGTTATTGACATAATATATTATCTTAGGCGTAGTATCTCTGGGATGTAATTAATCGATTGTGAGACGAGTTTGACGAGTTTTGAGTTGAGGCCTCTGAGGGCGACTGGGGACGATGCACGCGGTGACTTAATGCAAAATTTGAGATCAGATTAGTTTTAAAAACTGATTGTTTTAAGATGGAAAAGGTCCTTTAAGAAAGCCTCCACGCCCGGTAATAACCGATATTGAGTTATGACGTACAGTATGTATTCAAGTTAAAATGTAAGCTTCTAAAAGTTAGAGATCATAATAACATAAATCATAACATTTGCAAAAATTATGAAATAGGAAATAGCTTTTCTATCTATGTTTTTACCAAAACTGATTCCATAATACTATTCAAATCCGTCATATTTTTACTGCCTAAATTTATGGATTTACACTAGTAATTTTACATCTACTGTACGTAGTGTGGTCTTTAAAATATTACCTGCAAATAGAAATCGAGTAACTGCTAACATTTGCTCGTAACCTTAGAGAGGTGTGATTATTTTTCTACTGAAATCGCAACTCTACGCCAGACGCAGTTTAAATCGTTTTAAGTGTACGTGATCAAATGTGTGACGTTCGCATTTATATTTCCTTATGTGTTCGTAACCGGATGGAGCCTAATGTATTTACAGTCCTAATTCTCAACAACTGGAAATTTAATATCGCAACGGCTTTTGGCAATTTTCTAGAACGTTTCTAATGTTAAGGAGGCTTCTACGAACGACCTTGACATTTTGGCTTCAATTCTAACAAGCATAGCGATAAATAGACAGATGCGACCGGTGATAGCAGCTGCCGCCTCATGGTCTATAGATTTTTGGCAGAACAGCTGGTGGAAAGAGCCAAATATCTCCGCTCATTCTACAACTTATAAGTCTGCTACAGGAGAGACAAGGAAGACCTTCCAGGTGGATTGCCGTTTTGATGGATAAGGTGTTTTTTTATTGACGGATATAACTACTTCACTGCTAATAATCGACGGTAATCTTCAGTTCAAGAAGTGTATGACTTGATACATCAGTTCATTGAAGACTGCGTCGTGGAGATCGACCAAAACGTATAAAAATGTATGTAAACGTACTTCAATTGTATTCAATTGAAGTACTGAATCATATTACTCTTCTCAGAAGTCTCCGTGGTGCGCGATTCCCATGCTCTGTATTCTATCTGGTTATTTCTTATCTAGATCCTATCGCCTTTCTAGAATGCTAGTTGCGCATATGTATGGACTTTCCATCAGGTGGACTGGATGCTCGTTGGCCACGCTGCTACTTGCATTATAAAAAACAAATTAGCAGCAAGTGAACTGCCCTTTCACACTGGTTCGCATGCGTGACACATGTGCATTTATTTGCATAACGATGTACATCAGTTTCCTTGTGCAACAGGAGTGTTTAACTTAATGACATAACCTAGTAATATTGCAATAGTATCCCTATTCAGAGCCTGATATAGATGAGATATCTACTGATGAGCATATCTTTTTAATATAAAGTCTAAGATTAAATAAAGTTTTTAAATACATTCGAAGGTGCTAAGTTCATAACCTTTAATGCATGATTAAATCTAACTTGCAAAGACATAGTTTGCAGGACGAAATAAGCACTACGATAGGAATATTTGTCACTCATTATTTATTCTGATATCAAAGCGAATTAATCTACGGATTACTAATGATATAAGAGAGATCTTTACGCTCTGGATAACTGCGACTTCTCCAAGATGCAATTCAATCAGAAATCATATTTTATAGGATCAGTAGAATAAGGAAAAATGAAACTATTATTCCCAAGTCTTTGTTATCTCAAAGCCTTGGTGGAAATATACCCTTATTGCCTATATTGGCCACAACTATTTTGGTTTAAATAAGGATCTTCTTATTCAAGGGAATGTCCTTGTAATTGAACAATTTAAACCAGTTTACGTAATAATAGGAAAGCAAAAAAAATATCTTTTTATATGATAATAAAAAACGAAGAAAAACTTAGCTAACGAATGAATAGAACGAAGTTGAAAGGAAATTCAATTTGTTCCAGCCTTCGGAACAAATCAATTTGTGCGAGCCCAATCCGTCGATACCGCGATATAACGATAAACGTTAAAGTAATGAATTAATACACATAGCTTGACAACCTGATAGCTATAACTAGATACTTGAATTGCCCGCGGCTCTACGATTAGAATTGTTACAATTAAAGAAGGAAGTGTTCCTATGTTCCCGGAACAAGGCTGTAAGAAGAAACGCCTTTTAGTTTAAGGCGGACATAGGCGTTCATGAAATGTCGACGGAAGCCATGATGAATATCCCTAGTTATAAATCAACATACACGCGGATTACTTTACCATGTGTAGGTAAATAGACAGATATAATAGAACAGTCATCAAGTTAGTTTAACAGACCGACAAAGAGAGACGCTTACAACATATAAGAATACACACCTTTTAAGCCATTGAGTCAACAGCTAACAGGTTTGCGCGTAATGCCTACGCGTTCGGTCAACACCACCCGGCCGAGTTAAGAGTACCAAGCGAACTTACTGATCTCGTCAGCCATCCAGCCTTCTGCAATCGCTGGCTTAACCGCCCAAAGGAATGTGATCACGCCACCGACTTTACATAATTTACTGGTGAATAAGTTAAATATTATGCGCGAGGTTTCGTCTGGTATTGAAAGCAAATTTATAATGTATTTCGTATCCTGTTATTTCGTTCTGTTGTGTGTAAATCTAGACGGCACGTACATAAAGCCGATATGGAGTTTCCTGAGCGGTTAGGCAAAACATTTTCTATTAATACGAACGTTAAGCTAGAAGCTAATGGATCGATCATAAGGAGTCAATTCCCTACTTAATATTTATATTCTTGATATCCTTTTTTCCTTTTACGAAATATAGAATATTGGTTTTTCATTTGTAGATATGTCCTGTAACTAATGCTATATCGTCTGTCCGTCCATACCTACGGCCGTTGGCTGTTTATACAGAGTAATTCCTACCTGTGAATGTCCGTATCATTTGAATTGTAAAATGTATTCTGAAGGATATCCTGATAAATATTAATCTAGAAAAACAAAAAGAAAGGTTAAGGCTTTATCGGTAAAACGGTAAAACAACAATCGGGAACTTAGTGTAATGGATGTAAAAAGCGCAAACTCTATATAGATATAAAGACTTGGGGTGTTCTTTTTACTTGATTTAAATTCCTATTTATTTCAAATCACGCGTGTTTCAAAAGAACGAAGTCAAAATACGGCAAAACGTACAGATAAAAATAGAAATCGGTAGGTTGCATGTCGGTCGTAATTACTACATGACCCGGAACGTAGAAAACTCCACTATCTATGTTATAGTTTACTATAACAAAAAAAAACCAAACAAAGGGAAAGTCGATGGAAAGTGCTCAACCGTGTAGCAGGGCAACAGGACGTTACGGAGGTAATTGTTCCTTCCTATTGGGAAACTAACGAGTACTGCGATAAGGAAACCCGTATGGGAAACGAAAACATGCAACTACATAATAGAAAACATTAATTTACATTGTGACGGAGTGGTGTTTAAATTTTAAATGCTATGCCCGCGGAATATACAGCGTGTCCGACAAGATGGATACCGCTATCACACATAGTTGTTCTGTAACTCTATAGATTTTACTGTGTTGCACTATATTTCTATGTGATAGCCAAGACTACCGGCACAGAGGCTTATCGACTTGTACCACAGCAGCACTGCATCGGTGTTTGACTTTGGTCACAGATATTATAATATGCTGAAGCTTCCTAACATCATCTGTGTTGAATTCTCGAAAATTACTTCAATACAATAATAAAGCAGAATTATCCACGCTAATATGGTTCAATGCGGGGGTAACAAACATAAAAATATACGAGACGTTCGACGTTAGTTTTCAGGGTATCACCGCATCTGTGATTAACCTTTGTCACACATGTAATAATGCAGTAGCCA
>DWFC01000405.1:0-11087 GCA_018247075.1 Hasora chromus | reverse complement strand
CTGGACGTATGTCATATCACTCTCGCACTAACGTAGCTTAGGTTTAATATGAGCGTTTAAATATACCAGAGGTTTCCAAAGTTTTTTTTCGTAGATCTAGGGTTTTGGTAGGTCAACTTTTTACTAGATTTTCACAGGAATACATTATCTCCCAACATTAAAAGATAAATATAAGGCGAAATTTTTGATTTTTCTTGGACCCCCACTTTTATTTAACTCGTGAACCCCCCACCGAGTCACCCGTAGACTCGTGGGGGTCCGCCTGGACCGCTTCGGGAATCACTGAACTATACGAGTATTTATCATTTTCTGAAGGCAATCACATCACATCAGAACAAAGGTAGGGTTAAACAGCGGAGTTTATGGTGCTTGCGCATTAACCTCGCCGATAGTTCGACTTGGAGCATGGCATTGTTCCTGTCGTATTCGTTCTGTTTATCAGCAGTTAAACCTTATTGGCTGTTGTTGATATATTCTCATCGCGTGAAATGATTCAAGTTTCTGTACAAGGTTCAATGGATAAGATTGTGGTTATATTTATTTAGTTATGTATTTTGAAACATGACGTGTAAGATTTTGAATATAGTGAAGAAATATTCTTTAATTTCGCGTAATCCCTTTTTGTCTATTTAACTTGACAAAAATAATCAATTAATGTTTAAACTAAATTGCACTATACTTTTTACGCAGTCATAAGAAAATAACAATTTATTTAATATAATTATGGCAAGTTAGTTGGCTGGTGTGGCTCAGGGTTTCATTTTAGGACCAATCTAGCTACTCGTAAGTTTAATATAAGCGTCTGACAATACGCATCGTTTCTGAAACAAAGAGCTAGTACACAACTGAGGTTCTTGCGTAGTAAATTTCTTGATAGCCCCAATTGGGGTCTTGCAGCGTTGCATTGTCCAAGTCGTGTTTATCTGTAAGTAAATCCTATTGGTTGGTACTGATATATTCTCTTTGCAAATGGTTCTCAAGTTTCTATACAAGAATCTCAGATAAAGACTAGTTTCAATAGTTATTTAGTAATGTAATTTTAAATTCCAATAGACTTAAAAGATACAGATTAATCTCAAATGTCACTTGGTAATAATCGAAGCTGTGAATTAAACGCGAACTTCCGGCTACAAATTACAAGATAGCGTTATTCCAGTAAATTTAAAGCAATTTTGTAAGTGAACCCTTATCGGTCCCTACTCGAATGTCACCGTTCACAAGTACAAGCGATGTCAAAATAAACAAGCTTATTTACGTGGATATTAAACACTGAAAGTGATACGGCGGGCATTAAAACGACACCAGTAAGAAACAGTTATTATTATGTAGGTTAGTTGGTTCGTTCGCAGTTGTGGCGAGGTGCAGTAAAAAGGGTACTTTATATACGCTAGGTAGGTACAAGGTTTTTACTGCATACTACATACAAAAAAGCTAAGGTACGTCTTTAAAGAAAAACGTTTTGTACGTTTGCTGAGATGTGCTAGTGAATAAGACTATTAAATCAAAAAATGAACAAACAAATATACTAGATACACTTGATAACATTACCCTTCCTAAGCGCTCGGGTAAGTGGAGAGCTGAATATAAGTAATATTCATTACTTTAGATATAATATTAATTACTTTAGAAAGTTTAAATGGTTAATTTTTATTAACTGCACAGTCGTTTCGCTCTGGAGTTTCCGGTATTTTTATTTCGATGGAGGAATCGCTGTATATTACAGATTTAAAGATCACTATGTGAAAGTCAAGTTTTTATTGCCGATTCGGTAATGTATTTGATGATATGTGAACAGTAACGGCTATCGATACTTATAATGACCATGTGTCCGTTCCTCGTACGTCGTAATTCCGCGGCTGCTGGCGTCTATTATTCGTCCACACTGATTTACAGCGCCCCTCCAGATCCCCACTTTCATCGAAACGTCCTTTTGTTCCGACGGCCAAGTTCCAAAGAGCTTTGTCTTAACGTTCTATTGTCGGAATTTTGTTGGCCTGTAAAATAAATATTTTGGCTTCAAACCCCCGCTCTATTGTACGTCGATATTTAGAATCTATTATGTTGTTAAAGTTATAGCGCGGTGTTTAGACCAATAATTGCTGGAAGGAAACGCTGTGGATTTTATGGCTGTTTTTATGTTCGGGGCAAATGCGCTTGGTGTAAGTGTCGGGAGTCGATTATTTTAACTTTACAAAACATTATTTGTAATTTTGCGCTAAGTTGCTTTAATACGATTTTACGACTAGCTAAGTTATAGGCAGATAATATATAAAAAGGTGATATATAAGTTGAACATATATTTTGTTTACATAAAATTCCTTTTTACTTCCAAATTAGTTCATATTTATTGTTCGATTAATGAGTTCGGAGTAATCTGGTTTATTGACAATGGACCTTTAATTTTAGCTTCCTCAACATCCACAGAGTCTAGAAGGTTCTAGCAACTTCCAAGTTTAAGACCCATTTCAATAACAAAATAGATACTGTCTAGTTGTACGCAGCTATCTTAGCAAAGTGCAACCGACACTGACGGAATTGAATGCAAACAATCCGGAGCTACAATAACATCGCACTGCGCCAGCTCCAGCCTCAGTAGGTATATACTGTAGATTTTATAACTTATCTGTAGGCAATTAACGCCTTAACGAGATATTTGGAAAGGGAATTAATTGAAAAGCCGACGGCATTTAGTTTTGTATCTGACTTTAAATAGGCAATGAATAGTGAGCGACAATCCATCTGGTAAGTGGATACTGCAACTGTTATTAAGATAGATCACAGACGCGTTGATATTGCTGGCTACAAAGTTTAAACATTTTATGTTGTCCATGTGCTGGCTGTTTCAACCATGCACCGAAACAACAGAGGAAACACTATAGCTTCACAGCGCACAAGTATTTATACTCAACGGGAATCGAATCCGAGACCGCACATTTTACAGGTTAAATTTGTCAAGCGGTGGGTAAATAGAGGATCGTTATGATATAATGTAAGTCGATTATAAATAATTTATAAAATGTATGCATTTAATATGCACTGATGATCATGATTAGCGAAGCTTTAACTTCGACATTTACGAACTTACTGCGAATACTCAAGTCTGATAGAGTCTTAAGTAGATATCTTCTTGCGGTCACGATATTATGAGGTCTACGAGAATGTCTTGACTAAAACTTGAATCGCAGATCGCTGCATAAATCCATAATTCATTGGATGCAGATAAACAGTAATGGCAGTTATAGGTGCTTAAAAGGTAAGACAGGCAGTTTGAACATAATGTACCTGTCACTAGTCTATTATAGACCATTTAAGGCAAGAAGAAGTTAGCTGATTCAAGTATTTGTCGAGAATGTGCTCTTTTGCAACCAATCTCGGTATACACCCACTTTCTACTGCAGCCACTATCGCCAAGATTCTTCTGATGCAACCATTGATAACTACTCTTAATGCTCTATTGATTTAAACATTGGTTAGTATCTTTGTAATTACAAATAATATAAAGTATACTATTCAACTTAAAGCAAGATACACCATAATACAAGGTTACGATAGGTTAGGAATTTTAATAATCCTATTCAATGCAACTTAGAAGATCTACTACATAGTCATTGTGATACACACCCGAGTGAAACAAAGCCTTCCACCGCTATTGGCGTAGCACTACAGCTTATAGCGAGATCGCTATACCGTATTAATAACCGCGTATAGCGCTATGCACCGTATAACGCTAGACCGCTATACCGCGTATAGCTTACTAAATTACAAGCAAATAGATTGCGCGTATTATATCATAAGAGACGATAACATCGCACAATGAGCGAGTCCGGTTGCGTAAATACAGAGTACAAATGTGACCGGCTATTCACTAGCTCGCGACCCCAGTTTGTTTGTTTGTTTTTGACTTATCGTAAATCACACATGTCAGCCAGAGATATCTAGATGTGTATATGTCCGTTTGGACATTCGTAAAGGAGTATATTATGTAATCAAAGCGTAGACAAATTATTAGGTATTCAACACGAAAAGATCTCTCATGATTATTGGAATTGAAGAAATCACACCTGTTATCTCATATTATACTATACAAATGTAATAAAATGTTGATTAAAAAAAATAGTTAGTCTATATACACTTTATCAGTTAGTCTGATGTGTCGGTTTTTTGTTTGATTAATAAATTTATTTGTAGAACTTGCATAAATGCATTGGTATTTATTACACGGCAAGGCGGAGAGCGTACACGTTTTTGTGTTTACGCAGCCGGTTGCGCCATCTTCCCGGTAAACAGGTAGCACTACCACGGTACTGGTCTGAAGATTCTGCCTTGGTTGAACACAGTGAGAATGGATGGAGTGGAAAGTGGTTTTTGATTTGTTGTTGATGCGCTCATACGTCATCCCGGATTAAATAGAAATGTCTTTATTGTGAAGGGGTTTATTTTGTTAAGTAAATGTTTTCGGGATAAAATGTAGCTTATGGAACTTCTTACGAAATCAGCTTCCTCCTTATGGAAAATCCGTCACAATTGATCCAGACGTTTTGAAGACTAACAGAACTAGCAGATATACAGACAGATGGAAAATGATTGTTACTAAGAAAACTGAATTATAATATAATAAATATAAAACTGGTTTTTGGGTTTTCTTTTCGTGCAAATAAACTAAATAAATTGATATAAAAATAACTGCATTATCTAACAATTAAAGATAAGCTTCATTTTTTTAAAATTAACTGGTAAGATTTTAATAAATCAGCTGGTAAGATTCTCAATGCCTCGAAAATACCATACCTGTGTATTTGCAATCGGGTTATTCAAAGGCTAATACGTTGATGGCATTAGCGGCTTAAGTAGGCATTCGTGTCGCATAATATGTTCAACATAAAAGCCAATACTATAAATCTCTTATACCCTTTAAGTGCGGATCGATTCATTTAAAACGTTATCAGCTGGCGTCAACAATGTTTGGAAAGCAATAGAGTTTATGTTAACATCTGCTCGTTTAAAATCTTTATCTTCTTAAGGCATACTGCACCATAAACTAAACGCGTCACGGTATTTTATGAATTAATTAAATACTTAAATGAGAGGAAACGAGTCTTCACTATATGCTCGATATCGGATAAGATATTGAATTTAGTTTTGGCTAGTTTATATCGTGACCTTTAGTTAATTTATACGACACAAGTGTACGTAAGATCTCTCAGATCCCATTTCATGCGGTACTTGAGTATCGTTAAGTTGTAAGTTTAAGGGCGTTAGATAAGGTTTAGAAACATTTTTTCTTTACTTCATTAAAATATACTATTAGGAGTGAGAAAGAAAGTAATTTAAAAAAAGAAATACAACCGCGAAACTTAATTTATTTACTTTGACCAAAATTTCATAAAAATCACTGAACTTATAGCTAACACTTTTTAACAACACTAACCAATTGATCACTCACTTATTTACTTTAAACTTTTACAATACTAAGTGACTTTCGTGGAGAGGCATAGTGACCGCACCGGAGGGCAAAAGTAGAATGATCCCATCTTGCATTTGCTTCGCCTTTTATAGGAAATTAACAAAGATGGCGGCAGCATTATAACAAAAATGAGGGTAGGATCTAACACGGCCTCTCCTGACGTTAGGGCGTCCTCGACCGTACAAATCTGATGGTTTCTGGTCTCATTCCAACGAAGGCATGGAAGGACCAGCCTCTGGTTGAAGTCCTTGTACCTCAGCCTCACTCGGATGGACCTCCTCATCTTCAACTGAAAGAGATCACAATGTTGGCACACATTCTATTTACTCAATCATGTGTTAGTGGTTAGCTCATGCTTTCGACTCATAACATTTTGAGATATCTCAGTTGTAAATTTCCAATATAGTTCCACATGCACCCAAACAACACATAGATTCGTTAAACAAAAGTGTATTGAGACGTCTCATAAAAATACTTCACTAAGGCCTTTGATTACGAAGCATCATCTTCTCCACGCAGTCTGTTATGTGCCGCAGTTATCTGTCTGTCTGATCTCATATAGCTCTTGACCATGATAACAGTTTCCTCTATGGGAGCCAAGTCACAAGGACCACCTACTACAACCATAGGAATCAGTTTCCTCTATGGGAGCCAAGTCACGAGGACCACCAACTACAACCATAGGAAACATAGGTGGGAGCCGGTGCCTCTTGTCCGTGAACTTGTCACAGGGGCCATCCACTACTACAACCACACGAAAATAAGGAAGGCGTCTTCACTTCTTCGATGCCAGCCACTAGTCAACCACAAAGGCTGCACATCAAGAACGAAGCCAGTCACTGGGTGCTTGTCAGGACTACGTTCGCCATCCAGGTAGCAGTTACAGCTGCGAATTAAGCAAAATTATGATCAAACACAAAAACGATCAACAGACCTTCAAAAAATGCAGCGCAGGTGTCAGGACACCACTCGCCCCGCCACGGTATCATGTGTTGTGCTGCAGCTTGCGTAGTTTTTCCTCGGCCCCCACTTACAAGCTGTAGCTCGTAGCGGCCATTGGGCAGGATTTTCGTAACCTTGTATGGGCCACGCATACCAGGATCGAGTTTTCCAACGCTCTGTGAAAACTTTATCACAAAAACAAAATCGTCCATGTTAAATTCACGTGGTGGACGTCTTTGTCGATTCGCTCGTTCATCCTGACTGATTCTATTTTGCTCGAGCAAATTTTGCGCTCGGCTCCTGGAGATCTCACGTAGTGCCTCCCTGTTGGGACTTGAACCCTCAATTGCTATATCGCGAACTAAACTTCGGATAATAGGAGTGGTGGCTTCGGTACCAATTAAAAGGTTAATTGGGGATGTTTGAGTAGTTTTATGTTTGGTAATGTTCAGAACCAGCTGGAGTTTCCACAACGTAGAGGACCAGGACTCGTTGCGATGGTTTACTTCAATACGAAGCATATTGAGGACCGTTCTCATGTACCTTTCCACCTGACCGTTTGAGTGATGCATCTCGGGGGTTATGTAGTGCAGGTCACAACCCAACGTGTTGATCCAGGTAACAAAGGCATTGGACTCGAACATGCGCCCCTTATCTGTAATCATTAATTTTGGCACCCCAAAGAGTGACACCGCCTGACTGATGGCTCGTTTAAGTTCATCGCTGTCCTGTCGCTGAATAGGATAAAGAAGGGAAAATTTTGTAAATGAATCGATTATAAGAAGTACAAATTTGTAACCTTCAGATGTTGGAAGAGGTCCCAGCGCATCAACATGCACCGTATGAAACGGTGTCGATGGCTTGTCCCATGAAGTGATGTTTTGAAGGGGGGCTCTCGGAACCCGCTTCTTCGAAATGCAGACCAGACAATGAGCAATGTACTTACTTACAAATTGTTTGAGCCCAGGAAACCAAAAATGTTTGAGTATAAGATCCAGGGTCTTTTCTGTGCTTATATGCTCGTGTTCGTCGTGAAAGATTCTAAGTAAACTTAACCGATGTCCTTTAGGTATGAAACACAACAGTCTAGGCTCCTCGCCCACTGGCGTGTACTTGTAGTATAGGACTTCATTGTTCACTGTGTATCGGTTGGCATCAAGGGAACCGTTCCTGAGCTTCTCGATCAAGCTCTGAGTCTCGTTATCGGCTAATTGTGCAATCTGGGCCCAGTTACGGGGTTTCGAAATTTGATTGACACTTACGTTTTGAGTAGGATTGCGGCTCAAGTAATCAGCGTGAGGCATCAATACGCCCTTCCGGTATTCGATGGAGAAGTTGAAGTCCTGTAAGTATACCCACCAGCGAGCAACGCGAGGAAGCAAGTCTTTCTTGCGTTCAGTCGATTTCAGGGCATTGCAGTCCGTTACAATAGTGAACTGAACTCCGATGAGGTAGTGGCGAAACTGCTGGAGAGCTTTAACAACTGCGAGAGTTTCCAACTCGTAGGAATGATAGTTCTTCTCGGCACCTTGGGTGACCTTGCTGAAATAAGACACTACGTGCTTCTTACCGTCCGTGTGCGTTTGAAGAAGAACAGCTCCATAACCTAGAACACTGGCATCGGTGTGAAGTTCTGTAGAAAGTTTTGGGTCGAATATTGCAAGGACTGGTTCCTGGGTTAGCAGCCTGATGAGTTCTTGGCGAATGTTTTCGCATTCAGGACTCCATTTAAATTCGACTCCTTTCTTCGTAAGTTGCGTGATTGGAAGAGTTTTTGTGGCGTACCCCTTAATGTATCGGCGAAAGTATCCAGCTAAACCCAGGAGCTGGCGGACTTGCCTGACATTTTCTGGTGGAGACGTACCAGCAAGTGCTTCTACCTTACGAGGGCTAGGTCTTATTTTACCTTGACTGACTAGTCTGCCTAAGTATTCCACCTCAGTTACCAGGAAAGAGCACTTCTTAAGGTTTATTGAGAACCCAGCTGAAGTTAATGTTTGCAAAACTTTACGTAACAGAGCTATACCTTCCACTACAGTATTGCTTAGGAGAAGCACGTCATCCACATAAACGAGGACGTTTCCATCAAGGATGAAGTCACGAAGCGTATCATTAATTATGCGCTGGTATACAATGGGCGAGTTAGCTAGGCCGTAAGGCATTTTAAGATATTCAAAATGATCTTCGGGAGTAACAAAACCGGTTAAGTGAATGCAGTCTTCTTTAATAGGTATTTGATGGAACCCTGTGGCCATATCGAGACTAGAGAAAAATTTATAACCGCCTAATCTATCGATATGGTCATCAATTAGAGGAAGAGGATATCGGTCTTTTACGGTAATACGATTCAAGGCCCTAAAATCTACACATAGCCTATCAGATCCATCGCGCTTTTTCACTAGGATGATTGGGCTGGCATATTCGGACTGAGACCGCCTAATTATCCCTTTTTGCAAAAGATCTCCTGTTATCTCTCTGACTTTGAGTTTTTCTTGGTAAGACAGTTTATATGGACGGTAGACTATTGGGGTAGAACTCATAAGTTTTATCTCCATCTCACCAGTTTTAACAGTGGTGGTGGCAGTACCGGAAATGAGAAATTCTGCAAAGTCATTTATTACAGACATGAGGCTTGATAGTTCAGAGCCCTTAAGAGGCGTATTTACCTTTATGTTTTCTTTTGATTGCAAGGTTCTTTCGAGATTTTTATCGGCTTCGTCAGATCGTGCGAGGTATTGTCCGTTTTTAGTCCTAACATAAATAACTCCTTCCCGATTGAGAACGTCTGTCCCAATTATAACAGGAGCATTCATGAAATCCGCCGGTACTACTATCAAATCCGCTTCTATAGAAATATGAGGGAATTCAATCGCAACCGTCACGTATGAACTAGCTACTATCGCCTTGTCGCTAATACCCTTGAGAACGCAATGCCTAGGTTTTAATTGACACGATAAGTACTTAACAACGTCAGACGAGATGAGAGACACATCGAGCGCGCCACTGTCTATGAGGACATCTATTGGTACACCATTTATAACAGCGGTTATTATGTCATTACATGCCGGATTTTGACTACTTGGTTGTGCACAAAGGTTAACCTTATGTGGGTTTCGAGATTCTGAACGAGCTTTCGCGAAGCAGCGGTCCTCGGTGTGTCCTTGTTTTTTACAAAAAGTACAGGTTTTATTTATACTAGTAGTGTCCGTCGATGTTTTATCACGTGTGGTCTCTTTAGGTTTATTACGACAGTTTCGGCTAAAGTGGCCACGCATGCCACATTGGTGGCACTTGCCTAACATGCGGTAATCGGTTTTTTGAAATGCTATTTGATTTTTCCGGATAGGTAATAAACGGCTGTCTTGTTTAGTACGGCTCGGTTTAGTATAGATAGACAAGAATGAAACCAGTTTATCCGCTGTTAATTGTGCGTTTGACGCTGCAGCACGGATTTGTGAATCATCTATACCGCGAATAACTATCAGCGTTCTCAAGTCGTCACTTAAACCTTGAACTACCCTTAAACGCAATAGCGTGCGACGCGCGTACTCCGCGTATGTCGGGTATTTATCGGATGTAGTGTTCATCGTATCAAAAAGGATATTAGCATAATCTAAACTACGAGGACACAACGTTTTAAACTCGCGTTCGAAATTGCTCCATGTGCGGTCATTCGTTACCCACTCGCTCAACCACACCTTGGCGTCACCCTTCAAACAGTTAGCTACTCGCGACAAACATTCGTGATCACCCCAACCATTAGCGGCCTTAGCCCGCTCGACCTCTTCACACCACACTTCGATGTTGTTTATGGCAGGATCGAAGTTAGACACGAAATAGTGTGAAGATTTCACAGGTTGAGTAGTTTTCATGGCTTCCAATAGAGCATAAGCGAGGGAAGACGCTTCGGAATGGCGTGAGCGACTGTGTGGACGATGACCGCGCTCGGTATTTACAATACGCGGCGGCGATTTACTGGGCGTACGATAACGCGAATTATTACTGCGGGATCGTTCGCGATGGTATCTCGATGTACTTCGCGACCGGTGACGATGTACAGACGGACTGCGTTTCCTATGGCAAGGACGAGGACGTGATTCGTAGCATCGATCGCGACTGTGGGATCGACGTGGTCGCGAACGCGAACGCGTGTACGAACGATTACGTGGATGACAATGACAGGAAGATTTCGTACGTCCTCGATGTCGCGACCGCGGCCTATCTCGCCCGGCGTGCTTTGAACGAGCACGCGAGTCACTACGCCTCCGCACACGCGAATCACTCCGTTCACGAGATACACTTCTCATTATTGTTCTAGATAGCAATACACCAACACTTTTGCACGAATTTATGAAAAGTTAGTCAAAGCAAGTGAACAATTGTGAAATGACCGAACTCCCCAGTGTGGGCTGAATAACGTTCTTAATCCCACTTCTGATATTAGGAGTGAGAAAGAAAGTAATTTAAAAAAAGAAATACAACCGCGAAACTTAATTTATTTACTTTGACCAAAATTTCATAAAAATCACTGAACTTATAGCTAACACTTTTTAACAACACTAACCAATTGATCACTCACTTATTTACTTTAAACTTTTACAATACTAAGTGACTTTCGTGGAGAGGCATAGTGACCGCACCGGAGGGCAAAAGTAGAATGATCCCATCTTGCATTTGCTTC
>DWFC01000404.1:0-11094 GCA_018247075.1 Hasora chromus | reverse complement strand
TCTTTTTTTTTTTCGGGGCCCGAACACCCCATTCCATATTGTAATTTGATAATGAACACGAAAAATATAGTGAAATGGCGTAAAATCGAAAGAAATTTTTAAATTAATATAGGTACATGTTCCAAATGTAAAATAATTAAAACGTTGAAAAAAATAAACGTTTTTATGTAAGAGAACCTATGACCAGGCTAATCATATAGATATACAGCCATTTAATGGAAGCAAAGCTTAATACTTAAAATAACAAAATTATTATTTGAATTTAATTTTTTAAAGTTTCAGGAACCACGGACGTTCCTCTTTTCCGTATTTTTGAAACAGCAAATAACTTAAACTTATCATCACACCTTTATATTACTCATTTTATGACAACTGACCCTTAAAAAAAAAACGACCGTTCCAATTCTCTATATAATAGACGAAGTGGTTCCAAAGACAAATTTTGTGTCACTATGTGGAACAAGATTTGCCCATACTGTGCCAGTTAAAAAAAATAGATTTTTACTGATGATCACGTATTACTAACTCTATATAATAAAGAAAAATCTGGGCTGTTTCATTATTCATATTTTTATAACATTTTGAAATTTCCTAGGAACTATCATTGGAAATTTATTTACTATTTTATTCTTCTCTTCATATAAATACCTGCCGCAAATATCATGCTTACTGTACTACATCATATAATGGTTAGATAATACTCAGTAGCTTTGGATCGAGCATGTAAACGCAAGCTCAACGGTAATACTAAATTAGTATTCAAACCTTGAAGTCGTGGAATGCTTCTGTCTTGTCGATGTGTGTGTAGTTACGGAGCAGCTCGGTGGACACACAGAACTCCTTCGTACTGGAGAACGCGTGGAAGAACATTGTCCGGTACCTAGAACATACATTGAACAAAACATAAATTTATATTACGTTTTTATGGTATTATATTTAAATTCAAATAACTTAATTCTAAAGATAACAGTGGTAAAACATGAATTTAGGTTTTTAATATACCGCCGATAGAAGATCACATGCCTTAATAATTATAATTATATAAATAAAATTTTGCACTATTAATTTAAAGAACTGACTATGAGATTCTTATGTATTAAAAATAATACCGTCATATTTTATCTTAATTGGCATAACAGTTAAGTACAATAGTTACTTTAATGGAATCACATTCTTTGAAGAGAGTAAATAATACTTGTACATTGAGTACGTTGCACGTCACACATATTGACCAAATAAAAAAAAAAGTTACACGTTTGTTACCTCCATGGTCAAGCAATTCTTTTTTTCAGGTCATTGTCAAACCGGTCAGTTTTTGTTTATATAAGTAAGGTGTTTGACCATCTCTTTTATTTATGTAACCATTTTAATAGGAAATTGTTTTTGTGGATCTAAGCTGTATTGTTAGAGAGAACCGTATTACAGAACTGTATTTAATTTAAAGTGTAACGGTAGCACGTGCATTCTAATTGAATATTCACTGCCTGACCAGTCGAGCCAAGGTCTAGAATATAAACGTGACCCACTCACCCATTCTCTCTGGGCTCGGAGAGCGCTAGGCCGAACACGCCGTCGGTCCACTGGAACTCGACGCCTCCCACATTGTACGAGCCAGCCAAGGGCTCGAAGTGGAAGTAGTGGTGGGACACTCGCCAGGAGTCGTCTTGCTTCAGACTGTACACGACCACACCGTACGCTCCGAGATCGGGAACGTATGCAAAGGCGTTATCACAGGTCTTCTCATCCACATCTACTACCTGGAGAGTTTTAAATTAAGTTTTATAAACATATCCCTGTGACAATGTATCACCTTTAAAAAAACAGAATTTCAGCCCTTATAGACCCCTCTCAGAAGATCCACTTTACTTCAACTGTGCTACATAAGAATTTCCTCTGCAAAATTATATGGTTTACGATCTAACGGTTGAAATTAAATAGATTGAAGATTAACGAAACATTAATTACATGTAAATTATAATACTTGCAACGATCACTTTCCAAGCAATCACCAATCACATCCTGTAGTAAATAACTAAGAGAGACAGTTACCGCTCTCGTTAAGATATAGATATTGATTTATTTTATATCTAACCGTTCGTCATAATTTGAAATGTAATCTTGTTTTCAAAGTAAAAAATATTTTTCATACTCTGCATAATAGTCTAATTTTTAATATGGAATTTCAATACGATGTTATTAAAAGTATCAAGAATCTCGTAGATTCTATGATTGGCTATGTAGCTCCGTGGAGAATCCATTGTTTTGAAGTAAAACGAATAAGAGTGTATATATCCCCTTATTCTTATATTTAAGGTACCCTTTCAAAGTATAAAAGATACATAATACTAAAATATTACTTACAACATTAGCAAAGAACGAGTCTTCTTTCATGTCGGTCACTTTAAAGAAATATCTGTGAACGACCTTATCTGTGTTTAAGTCGAAAATAACAAGAGATGGTCCAGCCACTTGGTTTGCGGCCCCTGTAACCGAAAAAGTATAATTCAATTAATGAAAACATTTCAATTATGTACTTATAATCGAAGGATTTTCCTATCAGTAATCTTTATAATCACTTCTTTTTTTATTTTATGTTCATACAATCTTTCCACGAAATCAGCATAAAAAAATCAAAAATTAAAATACAAATACAAACATGCAGAGCTCCATTTAATGAAACTTGTTTGGTGAGCTTATATGCAATTAACATTTGGAATTTAATTGACGAATAAAAAGCTTTGGTTGACCGTACCTACGTTATTACATATCTAAAATTTAATAGAAAAACTACACTACGTATTGATTAATTTTTATTTTATTATTACTTCAGCGAATTTTGTTTTACAAATATAATAATTATATAGTTAATATCCGTTACATAAAATCGTTGCAAATTATATAAGCTGCAGATAGAACTTTCCAAACCAAGTTACGCCGTGAAACAGTTTTGTTCGCGCTTTAAAACTTTGTTTTAAAAAAGGAATGTTATAGTCAGTCTTATGTAGATAAGGTTACACAAATACTTTCAAAGTAAACATACTACATCATGACTACAATCTATAACATGTATACGCGATCAGGATGTTCAAGATTGATAAGTGCATGCCGAAACGTAACCTAAACTTTCTCCGCAACACAACATGAGACATAAATCTTACCAATTATGCTTATACTTAGTTTCGCTTGACAAAGTGTAAGATCAGATATGAAATCCTTCATCATTCACATACATATCTATTTCAAATCTTGTCATTTAATTTAATTGCACGATTATTATTTTTACAAATATTTTTTATTATTAATTATTTTATTCACAATTTTTTTACTTACCATAAATATCTGCTAATCCGGAGTCCATAACCCAAAGTCTGTCACAGGCATCAACGAATACTCGGAAAACTGAGATAATTGAACTGTTGGCGGGTAACGCCTTTGCGGAATCAGCTACGAGGTTGTCCTTCATCGAAGGGTATGGTTTCAAAGGTTGATCCTGGGGTCCGTCAATATCAACGTAGTTAAGAGATGATGCCACTCCGTTTTTCCATCTTGGGACAGTTACAAAAAGTTTATTCTTCCATCTATCTAAGCCCAGTGGTAAATTGTTTTTAGCAACGAATTTGCCGTCGCTGATAGCACTTTCGCGTTGTGCAGGAGACTCCCAAACGTAGTCTACTTCTTTCCAGGCGAACTTTAGTTGCGGTGTGGCCGCTTCGGAAGCTATTACCGCCATCAAGGCTGTTAGGACACCGATCACCATCATCTTTTTAAATTCTGGAAAAACACATTATACAACTAAGAATGTGCATTGCTTTAAAAAATGTGATGATACAAGAATTTGAAAGATCCTATTATATTTCAATTCCGTGTGAAAAATTAAAAAAATAACTTATTTCACAACATTTTTTCACATGAAAAAAAACAACGTTTCGTCGTCTATTGCAACATGTCATACGTGGGATGTGGAGGGAAATTCTTTAACATTAAATAATATTAATTATACCTACATGAGTTATATAATAACGAATTAACAGATTTTGTTATGGAATGGGAGAATCAGTTATAAGATTCTATTAAGTAAGTTCACATTGATCTCTTAAAGAAATCGATTAGCCTAGCGACAATATTTGAAGTAGTAAATAATTTTTTTGGACAAATAAATAATAATTTTTTTATTTAAATTAATAATATTGCAAACGGTCTCATGTCATTTTTGGAATAATTTTTAATTGCTATAAGAGTATACATTTACGCAATATGAACTTTCGCGTAATGTTCATATTAGACAGCAAAAAGAGAAAACTGAAACCTCACGGGGCTACAAGTCCCCTCACGTACAAGTACCCTTACACTCGTGATGTTGTAAGTTGGTAATGACAGCATTGCGATGAACGCGAGCTACTGTGTAATAAAGCTAGCTCACGTTTTTGTGGACGATCTATTGGGAGGAGACTAGTTGAGTGTATCAACAATTCTTCCTTATCTTTAGCTGATCTGCCTTGTTATGTATTCGGATAGTATGAGAACTGTGACGATTACACAACTTAGCAGGCCGCGTTAGGCGCTGCGGCTATACAGTATCAGTAACAAAAATAACCATTGTGATGCTCCGTTGATGGGGCAAGAGTCATTAAAACATTTCATTCGTAAGTTGTTTGTAATTAGTAGTATAGAAATCGTTTGCCTACGAATGACTGGCAAGGGAAGAGAATGTTAGCAAGACATGAGTTTTTGCGGCAAGTCGCTCAAGGTCTGCAACTGTTTTGCTGTATACTACGCCAAATGACAGCAAGACATGTGCGTGGGTATAAGGATCCTTTTTAGCCATCCAATAATTACGGTAATAAATTTAGTAAATACCAGAAATAGCTGACTTTAAGGAATATATGTTTACTTCGCCGTCAGAGACTATAAAAATTGCAAGCAAATAAAATATTATTGGTAACCACATTTGTGTACCCTAGTAATTTTATAAACGATACGGTTGACAGACATTTAAATGTATATAATATGTATATATACGAGTATATAAACGATGAGTATAGTATATAAGCGATATTGACTACTATAACATGACTCATATGGAAAAAGCACTAATTCGCAAAGGTAATCATTAAATTGTCCACCCACATAGGGACATTATAAAATAATTCATTATTAAGCTCATGTATTTTCCTTATTGAAACATTTTGATTGAGGCGATAAGTTGAGACAATGGGATTTGTCGACGATAAAATAAGTCCAGTAATATTTACATTAATGTTAATCAATATTGAATCCGATATCAAATAAATATGGAATCCTATGACTTGGTTAAGTTAGGTCAGGTATTGCAGTCCTTAACACCTACCACCGATATCGATCACAAGTGCGATGCTATTCCTGAAGACCAACTCAAAAACGCCTCGTTCTCCATTATATCCTGGCTTTCATAAATCTTTCCGACTTATTTTAGTATCTTATTTATTTATTATACTTATATAATATATCCTGAAATTAATTAGAATTAACGGAAAATTTTCTCTTTTTTTGCGATTAATGGACAAGAATCGCTTTCCCACCGCCTACTACTACGGAGAGGTCTAACATGTTGATAATGTTGATCACAATCCTGCATCCCTATGTTATTCAGGGTCAAACAGGTTTGGTTTTAAATTTGTTCTGTTAATATGAGTTTACGTGGCTAAAATAAAATAAATGTATCGGCTTATTGATTTACCAGCTTACCAAATCGAATTGGAGATATTATCGAACGAAACGAAATTTATTTCTTAGGTTGTTGTTGAGCTAAACAAAAGTTAACACAAAAATAATGTTCAGATACCCCATGCTCATTTGGCATATGAAAATAACATTTAAATCTGTACATATCTTAATATGGCCGACAAATTAGGAGGCTGATGTTTAATAACATATCGCTAATATTAGGTAAGTACTCGGTTTTTGATACTCATAAGGGAAAAAAGAGAGATTTTATTGATTTATTTAAAACATTTATAAGTGATGATGATATAATAATACATAAAAAATATTCAATTACGTATGGTCCAAATACGTAATTAGTTTTGGAAATCAGTTAATGTATAAAAACCATCGTGAGCACTGCGGTACTACAAATACAAATAGAGTTACCAACATCGATTGCAAAATTATCGACATTGATTTATCCTTTTTATTATAAGTACTCTCTTACCTACTTACAAGTCAAGGTGACAAAAATTATAATAAGCATTTAATATTTCTCGATTAGCAATATAAACAAACACTACGATTCTCTGAAATCTATCCTGGCAAACCGGACTTTGTGGAAATGCTAATAAGCTCCGCCATCACTTATAACAGTACTTCTAAATGAAGAAAACTCTTCGTTTTATTTGCGTCAACTGCTTGGACCTTTTACTTATGTTTATTTTATTATAAATTAATCGAATGAGATGGGAGATGCTAGTGGACAAGGCATATTTTGAAACTAGTTTTATATCATCCATTTTCACTTCGTATGCACCTTAAAGATCCAGGTGCCCAAACTTGAATAAAAAGTCACCGACAAATATATAGCAAAGTTTTAGATAACGAGTCTTAAATATCACTCACTGTGAAAATAATTTTTCAATTAAACGTTAAAAATGGTACGTTATGATTAAACGTGATTTTTTAAATCAAATCCATCTTCATAAGTTTTAATAACATTTTAAGCTTTGATTGTTTGGCAAATGCTTAAGTTTTCTAACAGCTTTTTTCCTAGGTTAAATATGTGTATTGAAATAGAGTTAACAATAGATCGAATAATACATAATACATGAAATATAACAGTAAACTTACGTGTGAAGCAGATTGATGATGGGATCGTATGACGTGAGGTCAGTCCGCGACCGGTTCAGCGGGACCGCGAAGACAGACTAAACAGTTCGAGGTCTCACTTGCCTTTATATTCACTACTACTTTATAATACAATATACATTGTGCGTTTATTTTAAATCGACTATTTCTAGGATTTTCAATAAACACTAAGGCGAAGTCAATCAAAATTTATAGGCAAATGATTGCACCGGTGATTCTGGAGGAGAGAAAAATATTTATCATAGGTACAAAAATGTTTATTATAAATATTTATATGAAGATCTCGGAGGCAGACATAACAACAGGTATTTATTTTTTTGCAATTATAAAATAGTTTATTTGTTTTTGCCAAATTAAATTGTTTACATTATTTAGTGTTGCTTTTTACAGCTATCCCTTGGATAATATTTTTAGTAGTAAATATTTTATGTCACGGCTTTTGTAACATATCGATATATTATATATTTATGCGAGTAATTGTTTTACGAGATGTTAACGTACCGTACGTACGTACATTATCGTCCAGCTACGTTGCACTTAAGTAACTACAATTAATATTGCATTGCAATGCCCCCTCTCTCTTCTGCAGGAGAGAAAGAATTACCTACTATATCCTGTAGCATTGGAATTTATAATGTCTTAAACTTAAAACAAGTCAGGTAGGAAGTCATGTAAATCATTAAAGCATTTATAATTAGCATAGCCTTAAATTCAATTTATTTTCATCTAGATATTTTGGTACAACCTTAAAATTTTACTACGATCTGTCTGAGTATTTATCATAAATAAATAAATTATTAGATACCAGCCGTAAGTACCGGATGGTTGCTTGTATTATTGTAATTAAGCTCTAAATTAAATTATACAGTTCCATTTCATTCATCCTATTTAAAGACAGCAGCACGTTATGAACTATGGTGCTGAAGATACTTTTGAAGAATTTATCAGACCGCGTTGGTTTTCTTACCACTTTGGTCAAAGAATCAAATTATTAGTTTAACTTCCTATACAAAATTAGAAATTTTTATACACATTTTTTATGACTATCAGGCGTTGTCATTCTAGCGAAGTTCAGGTAGATGGTTGAGGTCACCATGTACTCCCGAGTCCGTCAGCGCCGGATCTTCGCCACCGCCAAAGTTCCGTCGATATCTAAGTGTATACTTCCTGATTTTTTATTAGTGGCCATTGGATAGCGATGGCAAATATTTGAATGGCTTAACATTAATGTCATGGATAAATGGGAAGCCTGTGGGACGTACCACGTATCGATACGAAGGGACCATCTTTTATTGGTATTTTAGGGTTGCCGGCGTGGCGGCTGGTAATATTTTAGTGTTACATATTAAACCTATTCGAATATCAAATTCGTATTTCGAAATGTGTATCTACCGAATCTATGTTGATTTTGTTGTTGTCGTTATTGTGTGTGCGTGCGTGCGTGTGTGTGTGTGTGTGTTTTTCACAACTCCCACTTTTACGTTCATATTTATTTTAATTTTTTGTATCGGGGGTTTTTTCTTAAGAAAAACTTATGTTTTTTATTATTATTGCTTATTGTTATTATTATTTCTTATTGATGTTGTACCTACTCTGCAAATTAAAACATTCATAATTCTTCGAAAACAAAGTTTACAAAACGATTGTTTTAGTGCCGAGCAAGGGTCATTATAACATGTCATTATAACTTGACGTAGAGCTATTAAGTATACGATAAAAATAAATTTATAATAATTTAAATTTCATTATACTATAGTTGATACTGACACTTAACTTAATATTAGTGTCCGACCAAAACAGATTTTTCAGCCGAAACCGAAACCGAAATCGTACTTTCGGCCTTGCTCTCTGTTTCGGCCGAAACCGAAACTAATTAAGAATTATTTCATCTCTTCACTCCATGTTTTAAGAGAGCCCTCTAAGGACAGTTAATAAAAATTTAAGGGTCGCTCAAATTTTTTTTTTATTTCCAAAGAGTACCGTCAAAAATAGATTTTTTAATTACATTTTTCTTCATTTATGTTTTTCTACATAAAAGCTTATTAAGATCCCGAAAATTTCAAGACAAAATATTAATATTTAAAAATCGCTCCAAATTACTGAATTTCCAAGTAGGAACCTATTATTTATATTTTTAACTTTACGATTCTTTTACTATTTGCACTCAGATTTGAAACCGGATGTTATTAGTCTCTTTTGCTCTGTTATGAGTGAATTGGCAGTTATTTTTTACGCATTTCTTCGTTTCAAATCATAAAGAAGAAAGTCTAAGCTTCAATTTTGTATTGTTGAAATTTTCCTACGGTTTTTTTTTCAAAGCTTTTGTTTATTTTTTCAGAAAAAAATGATTTAAAAAAGGCTCCGAAATAAGAAGACAATGAGTTTTACAAAAAAACCTCAAGACGGTTAAAAGTTAAAGGTTTTGTTGAATTAACCAAATTTTTTTCAGATTATCTGCAATTTTTTGCGTTATTTTTCTGAAAATTTGAAATTCATCGTAGAGAGCTAAAATTTGGTACCGGGGGGTTTATCGTATCGTATCGGTAGTCTAAATTTGAAGTCGGTTTCCCGCTATTTCTTTTCCTTCTCTATCTATTAACTATAGGGTGCAAAGTTTTGAACGGGTGATAGCTGACACCATTTCGAACATTCTGAGTTATATATGTTTTAGGCGAAGTGTGATCGTTCTATTGTTAAATGCTACAAGAAAAATCCTAAAAGAAAGGGATAATCAAGCGAGTTTTTTTAAACTATTTGAAAGTTTGAGTTTATTTTTTTTATGCCTTTAACTTTGCAGGTTAGTTAATTTTTCTCAATTTTTTCGACTTTATAAGTGTCTAGTATTTTTTCCAAATAAGACAGATGCTTGAAATTTATTTTATTAATTTATTAAACATCTAGCTAGTCACAAAAAATGTATATATAAAAAAGGCGCAAACATCATGCCTGTGGAGACGAAAGTTCAAATTAAAAAAAAAACACTCAAAATAAATCACACCTTCTGTAACTGGGCCAATGTTGGCCTTTATCTATCATAAATTGGGTTAACGTAAAAAACATAAAAGCAGCATTTAAAAATAGAACCATCAGACTTCGGCTAAGACATTATATGACTAAACATATTTTAAATGTTGTCAGCTCTGCATTTAGACATTAAATAGTGTTACATTAAATGAAAAAAAAACAATTTATTATTAAGTTAGTAACAAATATATATTATTTAATGTCATGAATGATCGATCTGAGCCGGGACGGCGCCGGCAAGCAGGCATGGATTAGCTGCGAAGTTTACCGAACGACTTCGACAACGTTCGTATTTAAATACATTATCTTGTTATTGCAAAGCATATAATAAGTAAGTCAGTGAAGTAAGTAAATACCTACTCATCACTTCGTTAAGTAATCACCTAATTAATTGTCGTTAATCTCGTTAGTTATTCTTAAGCAGGCTCTATTTTAACTCTTCCAAGTGTAATGTATCTCTCTGCCTGTCTGACAACTACAGCTAGTCGCACGAAATGTAACATATTATTTCGGCAAAAAACTTTTATTTTCCCTGAATCTATAAAATTGATTGGGAACCACGCGCGTTACTTGGATGGGCAATACCCACCAAATATAAGCGGTGAATCATAATAATGCAAAGTACTAAATCTTATTGCTCATTACATATCACATATATTACGTAATTATAAAAACAATTGAAATAGCGGGCTTTTTAGTTTATATATTTACACGATAACCAAATTTAAAAACCGAACTAAACGTATTAATATTTTAAATTTCCAGACCGTTCACGACAGAACTTGTACGCGGAGATAGCAAAAGCTAAAATGAGTATCTAACATAAGCTAAATTTGAATTAAGCTACGTATGAAATAATAATAAATAATTAAGCTACATATGAATGAGTAACTAACATAAGCTACATTTTTAAGAAATTGTCATTCAGACAGGAAGGGCCCATGTAGATTGGTCTATTGGCACGGGCATTTGCCCATAGCCATTCCTACTCATGGGCGTAGGAATACGTAAAATCCTCGCGAACAAAGACATGGGTAGAAAGTAATAAAAAATTATAAAACCATAATATTTATACAAATGCAAATTACTTATTGCATTAATTATGATTATGAACAATTCAGTTTTACATAAATATCATAATTTGAGACCTTGGCGGTATTGCAATATAAAGTTGTACAATTGAAATGTATAGTTAAGTGTGTTGGGGGTAAAATAAAGTCACCCCAATGTCAC
>DWFC01000403.1:0-11096 GCA_018247075.1 Hasora chromus | reverse complement strand
TATTAATTCTGTAAAAGGTCGTTACATTTTAATGTGTCAACGCAAGGCCTCCTAATATACAGGATGTTTGGAAGCTAGGTGCAAAGTTTTGAAGGGGTGATAACTGACACAATTTAGAACATTTTTGTATATATGTCTTAGGCGATGTCTGATCGTTGTATTATATATTTAAATGGTGTTTTTAATGTTTTTTTACGTTAACCCAAGTTATGATACTTAATGGCCAACAGTGCCCCAGTTACAGATAATATAATTGTTACAGTTGTTGTTTATTAATTGTTCCTGTGTCGACCTAGTGTGTGAGTAATCATAAGTTTGGCATGTGTGGCTGTGAGTAGATCATGGGTGTTACTCCTGAGGACAGAGTTCGAATGCCTCCTGTTCGGCATATTCTGGCCATCTCACTCTACTGTGTGAACACTATTCTTTGACGGAACAACAACAGCGTGAAGGTGGTACCGACCCAGTCAAACATAACGGTTCTACTACCAGTTTTATTGAAATTTTATTGCTCGTATAGTTATACAAAGGAATATGATTGCTTCTGGGTCTTAGTATAATAGCTCCGATTAGAGTTTCCGTCCGTATTGTTGTGTTTTTTTTATGTTATCAGGTAGGACATGAGCATGCAGTCCACCTGAAGGTAAGTGGCTACTGCAGCCCATGACATCTGCGGTCGTGGGTTGATCGCTGATGCGGTCCTACCTCTGAGGGCAGCGATCGAACACCTCGTGTTCTGCATATGCTGACTATCACACCCTTACAACGAAACACAGTAGCGCGAGCACTACTATGTCACGGACAACTTGGTGTGATGGTGGTACCGACCTAGTCGAACATGAAAGTTTTGCCACCCATCAAATTTCAATTTCAAATTAGAAAATTTATTTCCTTGCGGGAATCGAACCCGCAACCCCACGTTTCATACACCGGTTCATCACCGACTGCGCCACAGAGGTCGTCAAAAGGAGATGTTAATAAGTACGTGGAATTTTGGCTTCATTAATGCTGTTGTTGTTTCGCAGAATGTTTTAATGTATTTCGTCCGTTAATACAAATATGTTCTATATCGTGGCTTCTCTTATTATTAGTTTAGTTAGGTTATTTTTAGGTTTATAGAAACGCGTTAACTAATTATTTGCAAAAGGAATTTCGACGACCCATTAAGGCGAGGATTTCTAATAGTCGTAGTTATTATATCTATCTCGTTTGCTCGCGAAACATTTTAATATAACTTTAGTACCTTTGAATATAATCTTTAATTAGAAATCGTGGTTTAAAATTTCAATTTAATGCTGACTTTTTGATTTTATTTTCAACCAAGTGAAGTTATGCAAATCGTGTATTCATTTTTACCATACCTTAGGCAATATCCTCAATTTTTATATATATTAATTTCAGAATCGTAAGCTTTAATGCGTTTTACATGTTCAAAGTTCTTTAAAATTTGGAAATTCTCGCTTTAAGTGTAACAAAAATCAAAGCAAAAGCGAGATAGGTCAGAGAACTTCGTACTTGACGCATCATTTCTATCTAACTATATGTAGGTATGTGCACAGCTGCCTCCTAAGTTACGAGCACGAGAGGAAAAGATCAAATAAGGTACTTATTGAATTAGATGATCCGTCAGCTTCTTCCCTTTGTTTATTCCATAAAATAAGGCCCACAAAAGGAAATGAAACAATCTAATATAAATGCCAGGTATAGGCGCCAATAGGGTATCATTTCGCCTTAGGTTTCAGTTGGTGTTTAAAAATATTTTAACAAAAAAAATAAACTTCAAATAAAAATGGCACTACTAAAAAACAAAAAATTAACTTTGAAGTCGGTGCTTATGTATTTATAATGTAAGGAAAATAAATTTTCAAATCGGTCCAGATGTCTTTGAGAAATCGCGTAACATACATACGAAAAACAAAAACATCATACAGTCGAAATGAAAACTTTCTTTTTTTGAGGTCTAGTAATAATAATCAAATAGAAAACTTGCCATTTAAATAGCTAATATGTTCATATTCAATGCTGATTCGCTTAAATTCTCTGAAATTGTCGATCTTATGTTCGATCTTGAGATTGAAGCGTTCTTGTCCCCACCACATCAGGTGCTTCGAACATCAATCACCGAACACGATTGCATCGAATGAATTCGGATGAAGACATTGATCGATTCACTCATTTGGTAGTACAAGAGATCCTTTATTAGCAGTGGATCCATCACCTATCATTAGACTCTGATTGTGTGGATCTACAAAAATCCACACAACGTCTATTCACACTCAAAGTAGAATGTGAATATGCCTGCGACCTTACATCTTATAGGCTAGCTCATCACCATCTGCGCCAGCAGTTTTAATATATTTTATTATATGTTTAATATTCCAATAAAAATTCATTCAACAGAAAAAAACCTTTTACGACAAACCAGTACCGCTCGGTCAATTAAATTAATAACGTAATTGTTATCGTTATCAAATAATAAATCAGGAACCAGCCGACTCAATCCGCTACCAATCTCTGGAGACCGAGAGATCTAAACATTGTCTTGATTGATATCCTCTGAAATCACATAGGATTGCGTCTGGTGAACTTCTGGAGTTAGCGAATCTGATTGGTATGGTTCATTAATTATGCTCGGTGCTTCGCTGACGTCAAATTGAATTATAGTACGCATTAGTTGTTTATGTGTTGTTGTAATACATACACTCGTTAACTTGGTAAACAGATTGGAGCAAACATTTGAACTTGATGGTTTTAGAATTTTGGCTCGATGGTAACGTACAGATTAAATTAACCTTTAGCGTTGATAAAGGAACAATGATGCTAGTAGACGTGGTCTTTGCTGTCATTATAAAGTCAATTATAAAGTTAAACATTCAATAAAATTTAATCCTCAATCTTTATTTAATATATTTTCTTTATCATTGCCCAAGGGACTTAAACCAACACGAGAATATATTGGACGTACGTACTTATTTATGTACGCACGTACGACTACAGTAACCCCAACGATACGTATCGTCCTTTCAGAAACCTTGCTGTCTTGCGACCTGGACTGGACCGTTCTTCCGGAAAGGAGATATCGCGTCCTCGGGCTTATTTATAGCAGTATTGCTCTCGGCGTAAAGCGATTATATTCCAATAAATTTCGCCGAACCATGCGTTGACTTTTCCATTGGATCTTTATCTTATCGGTATGCTTGTGAACAAGTGTTGTTTTCAAATTATTGCCTTTGTTATTTGGGTAAATATCCTAGATACACATGAACAGTTTTCGATTCTCAAACTGAATGTAAAGTGTATTGAAATGTTGGCTTGAGTTCGGTATGTTTTGACTTTTACAACTACTACTACAGACAATGTTTTGACAAGCACGTCTGGCGTGTATGGTACTCGTTTAAAGATGGAATTAGTACTACTTGTTATATATGATCAAGAAAAAAAAAAACAAAATATGCAGTAAACTTTCATTCATAACTCTTGTCTACTAATTTCTTGTGTTACGCGTTTAGTTAGCTCCATAAATATTGGTACGAGTGACTAATCTTTCCAGGCAGCAAAAACAGCAAAAACAGCTCGCAATTAACTTCGTGAACCCAAAAGAAACACGAAGCAAAAACTGAAACCCAATCGCAGTGGGATGACAAACGAATTACATTAACAGAATAAATAATCTAGCCGAAACGAGCTGTCACCCGAAATCCGCATCGCATTTCGCTAATGCCCAGATATCATATAATCTTATTTATCTGATTTCGCGAGAACTCAAATTTTTGTTCTTATTTCCCCATATTTTTCTACAGATGGACTGTAACCCTACATACTCGTACATGGAAATATACATATCCCAACAAAAGCATAAATGTAAAAAAGGAGAGCCAAGTTTAATATAAAAATTATGCTTAGCGAAGCCCACACTTCGCCTCAAAAAGAATGAAGATCTAAATGAGTGCTAAGTTCTATGCAAAATCTAAATATGCATTTATAGGAACAAAATAACATATGAACAAGTATTAAACTGTATTTATTTGCTATATCTGATACTTATATCAATTGCCGTTATTTAAAAAAATGCAAAATCTTAAAGGAGTAAGGTTAAATTGACTTGCATCATGCATGTTTTCATTAATTTAATTTTCATAAAAATGGCCAAGTTCGGACACTGATCTTTGTAATTTTAGTGGACTATAAAATCGAAAAAATTGAAAGTAAAGGTATAAACCAACCGCAATGAAAAAATATAAACCAAACCGCTACCTACCATTACAACAGTAACGGTATAACAATAACAACTTAAAAAATTGCAATCTTTTATAAAAAAAAATAAGAATAGTTTCAAATATCTGCTTGTAATTAACGGTTCCAAAACTGCAATAAAAAAAATGTATGGGGACCCAGCCCCCCTATTTCTTACCTTTTTTTATTTTTAGATTTTTTCATACGCTTACACACAATTACCAAGCTGGATTCCAAATTTCATCTGGTCATAGGTTAGGTTTAGGTACTATAAGTCAGTCAGTCAGTGCTAAAATTTACGACTTTTTGACCTTCAAATTATTATGTTAATAACCGTTTGAGCTAGCTTCATGTAATCTGGGCTTCTGTGTTTACTTCAACGAGGGTTTCAGTTTCAGTGGCACCAAGTGGTTCGTGTAATGATACCCTTGGCGCTGGCTAGCCAGTTCCTTAGCTTGAACTCGGCTTGGCTCGCTGCCGTGTGTCTAGATTAGTATAGACTAGAGAGATAACGATTGTAAGTGCAGTTTAATTTTAACTTTTTATCACAATATGATTCAATATATTATTCATATTACTTTTAGGAAATTATGACACGGCATACAATAAAAAATATTAAATTATTATATAATTATATTCAATATATATTTTCCTAAACCTATCAATATCTTGTCTGGGATCCCTAATTGTTTTAGGGAGAGGCGTCATTAATAACAGGGCGTTCGAGGCACGCGTGTGTTCCACGAAAGCTTTATCATTCGTTAGCGAGGGCCTGCGATGTGGGTCAAGATCGAGACAAATTAGGTTCCGCGACAGCTTGTGTATACAGCTGCCTAGATTTTACATTTCAATCCGCAAATAAATTACATTTTACTTCTGCAGCCACGAGCGGCGTGCTTTATCTTGGAAGCTGCAATATTTGCATCACAATAAATTGCATTTTATCTTGAAGACAAAGCTATTTGTGTGGTAGTTTCCGCTCAATTATGAACACTAGAATATAATATTACTAACTTGTTCAGTGGCCACGTTATTATTCATTTCAGGTTTGCTTTTGTGTTGTAGTAATTTACGTATGCAAGTAATTATCTCATATATTGAGATATACAAAGTAACCAACAAACATATCGACTACAAAACGCTTAGAAAAAGTTAAACATAATTTGCCATGTTTAATGCACTCGCGTTATTATAAGTATTAAGAGAAACTACGTACTAAAACTACTTAACACGTTTCTGCAGTAATTATTTCTTGGACGCTCTGGCACACTACTAACACTTTAATTTAGAAAACAAAAATACCTCACTGGTTATAAGCATATTTTTAAACGGCCGTAAACCGCATAACGACGTGCATCGTTAAGATATTTGTGGATTTGTATCGTATTAAATTATGTAAAAAATCTTTAATTAACACATAATACATTTACGACATTCGCACCACTGAAAAAAGACGTGGTAAACCCAACACCCGTCAGATTATATGAAGAGGTTCTGGTCTCGAGGTGTGCGGTTTGCGGAGCCGTGTTGATTGCCTACCGCAATCCTAATACGAAGGCGGTCGCTTTTATAATATTATATAAACACTTTTATCTATATGGGTTATGGAACTCTTTTCTAATGCTAAAGAAATGAAGTGCTAAACGTTGATATTCCTGAATACTAAGTTAGACCGTGCCGTGAGCCACGCACACAGAATAAAACACAATGATGTTATTTACGTTATTTATTTGCGATTGCACTGCATAGACACAGTAACACAACCATTGTTAAATAAAACTCTTCAAAGTTAGTCTAACCATCAAAATTTGGCTTTAGAGAATGCTTTCTATAATGAAGTCCAATTTAGTCCAACACAAAGCTATTGAAAAGTGCAATACACTAATTACAGGAGTAATGTGGTTGAAAACAGAAAACGAATAATGAGGTAAGCGGGAACGCAGGTACGGAACAATACTGGTTCCCGGAACTTTATTCCTTTCTTTCAGCACGGCCTTCGTTCCGCCGCGGCACGTTAAAATAATAGTGCAAATGCGGCATATTATGTATTGCTGTTGTCAGCAGCGTCGCCCTGTCTTTCCTTTCAGCGATTCGCCTTTGTAATATCTAGTTTATTGCACACGGCAACATCACTTGCGCTGTAACGAGCACTCATTGAATACAACGCTGCCGACAAATACGTGCACATTTGCATAGCAAATGATGTACGCTGATATTACAATTGCAATTTTATTGGTGGAAATTTCTAAAGGAAATAAGGTTCAATTTTTCAATGGCTGTACTATCGTTAGTGTAATTAAATTGGATAATTATTTAGATAACATACAAACGTATACTATATCATTATTTAAGAAGTTCATGTTTGAATAATTACCATTTCTGCTTTTAACTGGACATAATCTTTAGTAATAAAATATAGATACGATCTACCTTCAAATTCCTTTAACTCTCTTTTTATTGGCAGCGAGAAAATAAGTTCGATTTACGCATCAGATCAGTCTATTAAAAAGCGGCCGTCACTTCCCGCTAATTCCGCGGCTATAACAAGCGTATAGCCGGCCTCTTTCATTACAATCTGATTCTACGTTTACAGTCTGCTCAGTGCCAAGTCTCCACAAAAAATAAATGTAAATCAAACAATCGTCGAGCTTTCTAGCTATATAAAGAATCCTCACATTTTTTTGCTAGGAAATTACGGTTAGAATTTATTAAACCAGTAAGTAATGCATATTGTATAAGCCAATTTTTCAACGGACCTTCCTCGACTATGAATTGTAAATTCTCCGGATGGTATCCGTCACTTTTATACGTCACGAAGGTTTTTAACAGGGTTTATAATACTGAATAATTAAGGGGAAAGTACTTCAGATTTCGTTATTCTTTATTTCGTTATTAGACATACAAATATTTGATTCATACCAAAGTTTTACGGAATTTTTGTTAATTAATTATTGAAAATTAAGTACTACAGTGGTCTGTACCTACTCAGTAGTCAGTTACTGACTAGTTAATGAAGGATATGACAACAATGTTATTTAATTACACGTGAATTACTTTTTAATCCCACCTGTTTTTCTTTCATAGAAATTCCTTGAAATTATCTTTATATAATTTATAACAGACCATTCTTACAGCATACCAATGATAAACGCACTATCGAGGCCACCAGAGAGCTCTTACGGTCCTAACAAAGAACTATTCAGTAGCTATTCCTTTAATGAAGCAGATAAGCCGTATCACATGATTCGCACGTATCTATACGCCTGACTGCGCACCGGTGACTCTAGCAATATCACTTATCTAACCTACCTAACGGGCATCCACCTCTCCAGGAAAAGTGTGAAAACTTTTCTGCAGATGCATTGAAATCACGGAGATGTGACGACGAATCGAAATCAAAACACAATTGCGCACTAAGTAACTATATTTCAGTTGGAAGCATCACCTGTAGCAATTATCCGTGATATAGAAGAATGAATAAAATATCACGCCTAAAATAGTAGTTTGAACAGGTATGTTGGAAGATTATTAATGCTCGTTAATGCTCCCCTTAGTCAGCGACGCGATATATGGAATTATTTGTATTGAGATAATTGTTAATTCAATGTTAGCTGGAGTTTGATGTTAAGAGGTAATAAATTTATTATATGTCAAGAAGATCTAACATATTGAATTCTTACTTAAGGACCTTTCATTAATGAAGATATTTTTTATTTTACTTGGTTTTTATTTCTCACAATTTTTTCACCGAGCTTTGTCGTCACAACAAGTCTACAAGTCGACAAGTCTAGTACCTACTCAATTATACCTCCGAGTCTCCCTTTAAACTACATACATGAAGGAGCCGGTAACAGATTGTAAATGAGAAAAAGGATTATAATTGCGTCAGCAGATCCCAAGATTAACAGTAGCAAACAAACCACATCCTTTATATTAGAGGATAACAAGGTAGCACAATGGGTGGGGCTCCACACCTCATAGATGATAACTAGGGCGGAACAGGGGTTGTGAGTACCAACACGCGCCTACCTCACGCCTCGACTTGTAACATGAATAATTCTCTGTAGCGAAAAAATGTTCCTGGCACGGTTAACAGCCTTGTACTCGAACCGACACTGAAAGTATTCGACAAAACATCGCCAAATAGTGAAACCGATTTTAGTGGAAAATACCTTTTTGTTAAAAAAATAAAAATACATAGCCGTAGCGACCTCAATAGTTTTATCAAATATTTTATAAATCAATTTTGTATATATAAAACTCGTTGCTTTAATACATTTTTATTCCTAAACTTTTAAAATGCGAACAAATACAAATTGTAACTCTAGCTACCAATTTACAACACAGAAATGTATTTTACTACTACATATTATAGGTACATAAGCTCTTCCTAAAAGTAAAAATGACAGTTGCAATATTTGAAATGTTACATATACCATTAAATTAAAAGTACCTAAGTATACAAAACAAAAAAATAGGTCGTTGTTTACACATTTACCTCTTTCCAGCTCCATATAAACACTGTGTACGTGTTTAAACTCGCTTCATTTTCCAAAATGAAAGGTAAACTACGATTCAATTTATATTCAACAGTAACACGGAAACAATTTACGTTGTCTCAACACACTAAATTTACTCTATGGAAATGGGAAACGCATATTTTTGTCAGATCAAAGAATTATTTTATAGGAACTGTCGCAAGGTTTACGGAGATTTATGGCCTTCATTCGTTATTCCTGATTGTACGATAACATTTTTTTAGTCGTTGGTGATTTCGAACACAAATTTTGTGAGATAAAGCGGAAAAATAATAAATATTATACTGATAATTGACGGTAATAATAAACTGCGGAAAAAAAAGGAAATAATAAACAAAAATACATTTTTCATTACACTTATTTTAACTAATTTATTAAACTTATAATATATATGCTCGTGGTAATAAAATATTGTAGGCATACAGGGTTAATATAATAGGTATGCATTCCCTAAATGAACTAACATTACGTATGATAAAATGACATGATCCGTCGTATGTTAGTACAAGTATTTCGAGGATAATTAAACGTATCCTGAATATCTGCGAATTATAGATAGACGTCGCACCGACATCAACGTCTGTTGGTGAATCGAATGTTAATCTTCACAAGCATTTTGATTGACGGGGGATTACTACACCCACGCAACTATCTATCCGTCACATATCTCTATTGCTTATTTGATCGGTAAAAAATCTCTCTCTATACACAAAGAGCTCTTTATTGAATTGTGAAAAAGCTCTACGAGTATATTGAATTTTGCTAACAGAATAGAGTAGTCATGTGTAATAAGATATATAGACAAACATTTAAAATGTTAACAACTTAAAATTATAATTAATAGGTATTCTACTGCAACACTATTATAATGTTTACGAGAAATGCTATATCTTTCTTTTTAGGTTATTAAACAGTTGCTATTGGCGATTTGATTGATTTTTAATTATTTCATACTTCGGTTACGACAGTTAGCGAAGAACATTTGTAACATAAGTTTTTTATGCACTGAATGTAAACACGAACTTAGACAAATTATGACAAAGAATAACTATCTCTGTTTTAACAATTAACACTAGGAATGTTGGGACCACTTAACGACCGAACTCAACGTATAAATTAACAATGCTAGGCGGTACAGCTGCGGACGACCGCGGAAACTCTTAACATTAGGATAATTAGTAACTCAATGAAATGCTCAAATTAAATAAAACGGCAAAACTTCGTGAAGAGTGTTTAGTTAGACGGGATATTTTAGGATAATTTGCGGCAACACGTTGGAGTTATGAGCTTTCGAAACTTTAAAGCTTGGTAAACAGGTCCTGTGACTTTGTAATCTCCATTAATTTTCAATTGCTTCAGATACTTTCTCAGCTTGTTTACTTATCACATTTTCCGTAACACGGTTTCTGCATTTTCAATTTACACCTGAACTGCACTAAAACATCATTCAACATTTCAAACATCTATTTATCTAGTAATATAACAATTACATTATGACCATATTTTTAATAATGTAAGTAAGCCTTAAATTCTTCGTAGGTACTTAATAAAGTATTAAAGATAATTGAGATATTCAAATACAGACTGCACGGGAGAGGAGTGTTATATAGTGTACAAAAAAATTAAAATTTGTCTTGCTGCGAAAATCGTAGTCCTAACCGACTTAATTAATCCTTTACTATTCACAGCAACTCAATTCTCAAATAGATGACAAGTCTTGCGATGGATGAACAGATATTGAAACATTGCGGCTGACTAGGTTGGTTTCCCCAATATTGGTTACTGTTTAAAAAATGTACGAGAAAAAGCTACCAGATGGCATTGAAAGGTCATTTTCACAAAAAATTGACATTCCTCGTTATTCCCGTGGAGTTTCAAGTGTGATAACTAAAACACGACACGAAGATGCTGTGTTTAGGGAAACAGCTTGGATTTTAATATAATCAGTGTCGTTGGGGGTATTTAGCAGTAGTAATTTAACAATAAATACAAGTGACAACTTACGCGATCGCGTCGATCATGTCGAGCCCCATCTCGACGGTGCAGCGCGCGTGGTCGGAGCGCGGCTCGGGCAGCCCGGACACGCAGTAGTAGCAGTCGCCCAGGATCTTGATGCGAAGGCAGTGGTTGTCCTGGACACAACCAAATCCTTAAACACCGGTCACGTGTCACCCATAAGGACAAAATAGGGTGTTCCATAAGTAATGGACAAACAGAACGTTAAAAGTAGGGTTCATTATCTATGTAAAATTTTACAGTCCTAAATAGTTTATACAATGACGCAGGTAAATAGTTTGAATTTTTTTCGTGGTAGTAGTAAAAATG